>JABMDO010002162.1:0-10339 GCA_014851415.1 Cnaphalocrocis medinalis
ACTCGACCAGTCGTCTATAGACCCTATAGATTATCTCACGCGGAACGCGAGAAAGTTAGAGGTATGGTTGGGGAGATGCTAGAGGCTGGGATTGTAAGAGAGAGTGTGTCCGAATACGCGAGCCCAATAATCTTAGTGAGAAAGAAGGACGGTAATCAAAGGTTATGTGTCGACTATAGGTTATTGAACTCTGTTACGGTTAAGGGGCTACATAAAAAAAAACCTTACCTTCATTGTGGCTTTGCCAGGTCCCTGGGAGACGGAACAATCTGATACTAAGGTGAACATTAATTCATACCTTTATCTAAGTCTGTAATTTTTTAGAAACACGATTTGGCGAGTTTGGTTCGATAGTTTTTCGATTTGAAAATACCTCTAAAATTACGTTTTCTCCAGATATTTACTGAGCGAGATTACCAATTCAATCGGAAATTCCTTTAATTAGTAGATATTATAAATACTGATGTCTGGTATGTGTCAGAATTTTGTTATTCAGCCTAGTTTTTTTATAAATACGTAATTAATTTTTGGTGATTTTGTCGACATCTTTGAGCAACTTGATAGAATCTGGGTGCAACGTATTCACGACTTTATTGACATGACCATTGAGTATAATTGTGTAGCCGTGTTCTCACCTGCTCAGTGCTGCGACAGCTCTCTTAGACGACGGACCTATGCCAGTTGCGAGCAAATTGAAGTATGTCATTATTAGTCAGAAAAACGAAATCTGCAAAAGAACAAAGACCAACATTGGAGTCGCTACGTGACTCAATTTTGATAAAACTTTATCAGCGCCATATCATCAGCATACATCAGCACTTAACGAGGCTGTTCATGGATTTTCGATGTTGTCTGTCAGAAGAACGTAGAACCTTCGTGCACTTCGATAGTATAGGAGCAAAGTTAATTGTCTCAACAGCGGTCAAAATTACAGAATTGGAATCGTGATTTCAATTGACGTTATCAGACGCAAAGCATATATTGACGTTATCAGGGACATCGCACTTCTCAACAACCTACCCGATTCAGATCACCTTGCCATTCGAACTCCTGCGACAATAGCATGCTACAGAGGAATCCAAGGAGTTAATCTCACGAAGTTTCAATATTAGTTGGGATATTTTATCGCCTCTCATTTTTTACCTTTTTAAATTTTAATTAGGTATGTTGCGTCTCCGTGGTATCCTAATTCGTTTCTGATGACGTGTGTTGACCGTGCCACAGTAAATATAGCTACAACAGTATCGAAAGTCGGCCTTTTTGGTGAGAACGATTAGAGTTGTCCTTTTATGGCTCAATTCGATTATAGATTTATTTTCATAGAGATTTTAATCGTTAGTTTCACATTAAATGGCAATCACATTAAACAACCGAATCAATTAATGCATTGCTTGTGAGATATATTGTGTGATTGCCAAATCAATAAATGAATAACCGACTTGGCGAAACATGGATCTCACCACTTTTTACGGTAGTTGGGAGACTTGGTTTTTTTTGTCGAGTATTGTTTTTGATGGGATACATATATTAGCGGTCCGGTCGGTCGGCAGCGCACTTGCGACTCCTCTGGTGTTGCAGGGATCCATGGGCGGCGGTAATCGCTTACCATCAGGTGATCCGTCTGTTCGTCTGCCCCCTATCTCATAAAAAAAAGACAATTTTAACGAAAGCTTCAAAACTGAGAGCGCGTCTAGCTCACATATTTATATTAAAACGCAGCTTTTTTTTTGTCAGTCGTGCGAGTATAGACGCAAATAGTGTGCGAGCGAGAAGTGAATAGTTTCGCCGTTTTAATTTCTAATCCCAATGTTTATCCGCACGGGTAGTAATGGCTACTGTGCAACACATTCTTTCCTCCTGCTTTGACGCCAGATACTCAAACACTATACAAGCACACCAATACACCATCTCTCACAATTTTATACTTTAGCTTGCTCAGTAGTGTTATTGTTATGGCAGATCTCATACATACTTTGATTTTGTTCAGTATTAATGAATAATAACATTGTTTTATCATTGCCCAAGAGGTACAGACCGATACGTGGCAAAATGTGGTCGGGGTGTGGCTGTCAAGTTCACTGTCGCTCATGTCACAGATATGTTATCGTTTTCACGATTTAGCGTGATTTAGCTCTTTGGGTATTTGACTATATTTTTTTATGTAAACACATATCAAAAGATGCCTCAATTTAAGAAACATTGTTGAAAGAATCACTTGATTCTCATTTGAATTAGCTGAGATATCACAACTTTGAGAGCACATATTTTGGGCAATTCCAAAAACGCTCTGTACAAGTGTCTATTGAAGTGTGACGTCACAACTCAAACTACTGTGTAAAATTTTGTTTGGGTTTTATAATAAAAGTTGGTGGAAAATGTACGGGTAGTTCAATGATATAATTATTTTTTTTAAATTTTATTCTTTAAAAATGGACTTGCCCATGAAACTTTGAATGCTCACAAAATCAGCTAGACGTTATAATATTTTTTAACTGAAAATGTTGGCCATTGGTTCTTATCTTCTATACTATTAATAAAGAGGTAACGCCTCGGCCTGTGACTGACTGACTGACTGATCTATCAACGCACAGCCAAAACTACTGGACCTAAAATCATGAAATTTGAAACATAGGTAGTTCTTACTATGTAGGCGCGCACTAAGAAGGGGTTTTGCGAAATTCACCCCCTAAAGGGGTGAAAGGGGGGGTTTACGTTAGTATGAAAGTCTTTCAATTTTGATGTTAGAGATTTGAAAATTTGGATTATGGTTGTTTATTAAAAATAAAAATTGACCTGTTTTAGTTTTTTTTTTAATTTAAGCCATAAAGGGGTGAAATGGGGGTTAAAACAATGTATGGGAGATTTATTATTTTTAAAGCTAGAGTCTTGAAAATTGGTATTTGGGTTTTCCATACAAATTAAATGAAAGTAATTTCAGCATTTTTTTTTCTTCAGCTTACAAAGGGGTGAAAGGGGGTTAAAACGTCGTATGGAAAATTCGTCATTTTTAAAGCTAGAGCTTTGAAAATTGGTATTTGGGCTTTGCATGCAAATGTAAAGAAATTGAATTCGGCATTTTTTTCTTCAACCTAAAAAGGGGAAAAGGGGGATAAAACGCCGTATTGTCAATTTTAAAGCTAGATTCCTGAAACTTGGTATTTGGGCTTTGCATACAAATGTAATGAAAGTGAATTCGTTATTTTTTCTTCAACCTAAAAAGGGGGGGAAAGGGGGTTGAAACGAAGTATTGTCATTTTTTGAAGCTAGAATCTTGAAAATTGGTAGGTATTTAGGCTTTTCTATAAATTTTATAAAAGTCCCCACCTATAGGGGGGAAACTGATTAAATTTGACAAAGTAAAGTTATAGAGTTTCCAGTATTTTTTAAATAGAATCTTTTTGAGATTCCTTCATTAAAGTTTACGATCACCAAAATTATCAATCCTATAAGTATCAGTAAAATTTCTTTTTGCTAATTACTTTGATTGTTGTGAATTCTACTTCGTTCAAAAAATTAAAATACCGAAGCGAAGCGAGGGCGGGCCACTAGTTTACCAATATTTTGAAAGAGTATCAATATTTTTTACTATATCGAGATTAGTCAAATACCCAAATGGTAAATTATTTTTATTATAATGGTTTGTATATTGTGCGTTTATTATTTGTTGTTTGTTCCAGTTTTTTTTTCTTAATATTTTTTTACTAAGTGTCATTGTTAATGTTTGTTTTTTTGGTTTATCTGTTGTATTGTTTCATGTGCGTGTCATTCATTCGTTCATTTATAAAACGTCACTCAAGGTATGTACCTTGAATTCAATTCAAGCCACTGCAGCGCTAGTTTTCAGTACATACTGAAAACTAGCGCTGCAGTGCTGCAGTGGCTTGAATGAAGCAGCTGCAGGAAATGCTGAGTTTGGACCTTATTGACCACCTATCTGTCTATGTATGTAAGCACTTAATGTTCCTTTCCGTTTCTCGTATGTACCTACTTCTTATTATGTATTCTGTGTCTTACTACTGTTGTGTTGTATCTCTTTTTGTTTGGTCAGTAAATATTTTACTTACTTACTTACTGACGAGTGACGTCACACTTTTTGTATCTTGTGTGCGCATCTAGTAAATTTTGTTTGGTAGCCATATCCAATATTTCTTGTAATAAATACATTTAAATGGTTTTTATAGTAATAGTTGGGGTAAAATGTATTGGTAGTTCAATGATTTGATAATGGTTCCTTTTTACCAATATTTTGATAAAGTTTAATGTATAGAGACTAATTTCTATACATTAACTTAACTTAATAATAGGGTATTGACTAATCAAATACCTATTATTTATTTTCAATTTTTAGTCAAATATCCTATTATTTTATTTTTTATTTATCGTTCATCGATTCGAATCTCATTTTGTAGTCCGCAACATGGGTCCGCAATGACTTCACTAAGTATGCGGCACCCATCAAGAAAGTATGTAATTTATGAAGTAGGCAAGTTTGAAAAAAGAATGCTATATTTCATAGACGTTCACTAAGCTGGGCGGTACCGATCCAGAAAGTGCGTAATTTGTGAAGTAAATACTTTCGAAAAAAGAATACGATATTTCATAGACGTCGGTCGTGTATACCACAGACACAATGTCCTTACTGCTTTATTTACTGTGACCGCGCATGCGAAAGTGCGATTTGACGCGAATCAAGTGACAAAGTTACGAGTGTTGCATGAGGTGTGCGGGGGGAAAGGGCGGAGTCTCTTCAAATCAAATAAATCGTTATAGGGCCTTAAGGAGAGGTACCCGATGCCAGTCATCGAGGACGAGATTGCTCGCCTATCAGGCCAAGCCTATTTTATTACCCTTGACTTGGCATCGGGCTACTATCAGGTTCCGATATCTGAAGAGTCAAGGTCACTGACATCATTTGTTACCCCGGACGGCCAATACGAATTCAATCGCATGCCGTTCGGGCTAGCCAATGCGCCTGCTGTTTTCCAGCGCATGATGAACAAGGTGCTAGGTTCTGCTCGTTTCACAGAGGCAACTGCGTATATTGACGACGTTTTAATTTATGGAAAAAGTGTCGAAGAATGTTTGGATAGATTGGAAAAGGTACTGGGTTTGATAGAACAGGCAAAGTTAACTCTGAATTTAACTAAATGCGATTTCCTTCGAAATCAGATTCTATACTTAGGGTACGAAATTAGCGCAGACGGTGTGCGTCCTGGCGATAAAAAGGTAAAATCCGTTCAGGACTTTCCCAGCCCAAACTCCGTACATGCAGTTAGGCAATTCTTGGGGCTCGTGGGATACTTTAGGAAATTTATAAGGGGCTTTGCAACTGTAGCTAATCCACTTAATAAATTGCTTAAAAAGGATGTACAGTTTGTTTGGGGACAAGAACAGGAGGATGCGTTCAATATGCTCAAGGATAGGTTAGTAAATAGGCCTATTCTGGCAATCTATGATCCGAACGCAGAGACGGAACTGCATACGGATGCCAGCAAGATTGGCATTGGTGGCATCTTGATGCAGCGATCCGGCAAGGATGGGCCGTTTCAGCCTGTTGCATACTACAGTCGCCAAAATTCTCCTGAGGAAAGGAATTTTCATGCATATGAGCTTGAGACGCTGGCTGTAGTATGTTCGCTGAAAAAGTTCAGGATATATTTACTCGGTAGACCATTCAAGATAGTCACCGATTGTAACGCCTTGCGTTCTACCTTCTCTAAGCGTGACCTTATTCCGCGTGTCGCCCGATGGTGGCTTCTCTTGCAAGAGTTCCAATGCTCTATAGAATACCGCCCCGGCGTTAAAATGGCACACGTGGATGCTCTGTCGCGAAACCCGATACACGATTCTGATGGCTCTACAGGTTCGGAGCATTTCCCGGGCGTAATGTCTATCAGCAGTCAGGACTGGCTACAGACATTACAGTTGGGAGACTCTGAACTTCGTAGAATACGTGATATCTTGACAACCAATATAGATACTGATGGACTTAATTACATCAAAGATAATTATGTAATACGAGACGATAAGTTATACAGGTGTGTAGGAGGGGATAAAGGCAATTTAAGATGGGTAGTTCCAAAAGGGGCAAGGTGGCAACTATGTCGTCTAAACCACGACGAAATTGGCCATTTTGGTGCGGAAAAGACTCTAGAACGTCTTAAAAAGATGTACTGGTTCCCTAAAATGGCCAAGTTCGTGAATAAATATGTTCAGGCATGCATTGAGTGTGCATATGCTAAAAAGGGTACTTCGAAAGAAGGGTTTTTACACCCGATAGAAAAAGTAGAGGTGCCTTTTCATACTCTCCATGTTGACCACCTTGGTCCTTTTGTACGCTCAAAAAGAGGACACTCATATCTTCTGGTGATTGTGGATTCCTTCACAAAGTTTGTCTTTATCAAACCAGTTCGCAACACCAAGTCGTTGGTGACGATCAAAGTTCTTGAAGACATTTTCTATACATTTAGGAACCCCGATCGCATCATTAGTGATAGGGGAACAAGTTTTACGTCTCACGTCTTTAAAAGATTTTGCAAAGAAAAGGGAATTAAACATGTTCTCAACGCCGTCGCCAGCCCAAGATCCAATGGGCAGGTAGAACGTTATAATCGCACTATTTTGAACTCCTTAAAGGCACAGAATCTTAATTTCGACGAAAAGGACTGGGACGACAAAGTAGGCAGGGTTCAGTGGGGAATAAATAATACCTGTCATAAGACTATCGGCAGAACGCCTGCAGAGGTAATGTTTGGTGTGAATATTAATTCTGAGATTAACCCTAGTATGAATGAGATCGTGAATGAGGTAAGGGAGCAAACTGACTTGCAAACTATTCGTGAGAATGTGAAAGATAGGACAGACGAAGAGCAGGAAAAACAAAAACGGCATTATGATAAGAATAGGCGCCCTGCTCAATTGTATAATGAAGGGGATCTAGTAAAGATAACGAGGACTACATTTGACAATGATGGTAAAAGCAAGAAGCTCATGTCATCATACATCGGACCTTATCGCGTTACTGATGTTTTAGGTAAAGATCGTTACAGGGTTTCTGCTATACCAGGGTTAACTTCTTCTAAAAATAAGCGCAATACCACTGTGGCTGCCGACCGGATGTTACCTTGGGTTCATGTAGCTGCTCTCCAGGTCAATGAATGTGATGTAGGTATTAGTAGTGATGACGAAGCGGGAGAGTAGCAAAGAATTAAATTTATTGTCATTTTAATACTTGGTAATTGATGTTTAATGTTATTTATGTACGTTATATGAGTGCTATTTACTGTGTCATGAGATTAATTTTAACTATGATACTCCCAATCGCGTTGATATTAATGTAGAGTTACATGCTTATCCATTTAGTTACTAAAATGAAATATAATTGTTCTAAATATGGTTGTGTAATTGAGTTATCAGTACAAAGTGTACATTTAAATTAAAAAGACTAAATAATTATACATAAGTTCAAAAGTTATGATAAATATTATTATGTATATAGTGTGATGAAATGAGGTAAGACTGTATGAAACATGTACAAATTGAATTATATTAAGTTGAGTAACTTATTCCGTTCAACTGATTACTTAGGATGTGCATGCATAATGGGTTCAGTCTATAATAATAAATGAAATGCTATGTACGTGTATATAATATGCAATAAGAGTTAGTTGATAATAGCTTATGAGGTAAAATGTGCGTATTTTCGTATTTTTATTTATGAAATAAAACCACTGTTATGATCTTGTTTCATTTATACACTAGATATAGGTAGACACCTATTAGTTCATGATTTGATAGAAAATGATGGATACTTGGAATTACTATGAAGTAATACGTGACATGGAGGAATTCACGTTCATTTAGAGATTTGAAAGATAAGTAGATACGTGCAGATACTTAGTCATACATTCATACAAACACACACAGGTATACATACATATTTTACTCATTGTGATGATACTTGAGAAGGAGGGTTCAAGATCATCACAAGGTTTATATGAATCTAGATATAATTGGTTGTGATAAGGAGGACTTGCTGCCATCATTGTATCTAGAAGTGAACTTGATGAAATAAGGAAAACAGATGAATGTTAAGTATACTAATGTGGTTTGATGAGAATGATACACACGCACACACACACAAACAAAAACACAACAAATCTACTCCTTGTGATGATACTTGAGAAGGAGGGTTCAAGACCATCATAAGGTTTATACGAATCTGGATATAATTGGTTGTGATAAGGAGGACTCGCTGCTATTATTATATCTAGACCAGAAACTGAAGGAAGGAAAATACACACACACACACACACACACACACACACACACATACATCCATACATCCATACATCCATACATACAAACACGCATACACATACACTTGGAAGGTCTGGTATTTAATATGATATACTGTACTTACCTATTTTGTAAAATGACTCGATTGGCCGTGTGTTAGGTTACCTATGTGCATGAGGACATGCACAATGTCAGGATGGTCGAGTGTTAGGTTATTTTTGAATTCGATAGTAACTCGATTATCGATTTGATAAATCGGTTACCGTACTGGCAACACTAGTGTGAAGCGGGCTTTACCGGACGCCACGGCAAATCGAGTCATTCTTGGTCGGGCGCTCGTCGGCGACGGACGCAAATGTAAGTAGTGGTGAAAATATTTGGTAGTGTTCCCAGTGGAGCCCTAGGGGCATTTAGTTGTAGTTTGTGTAGCTTAGTAGTGCTTTAAAGTGTTATTGTGATTGCTTCGTAGGAAATGTTGTGTTGTAGCTCCCCTAAGGAATTGTATGGCAGAAATAAAGATTATCTGAATTGTGAGACTAGTTTTACTTACAATATCATGAAAAAAAAATGCCGACGTCGATGGAGGACTATCAAAGTAAAAGTCCAGCATAGCCTTGGTTCGCTGATTTTCAAACTCCACAAGATCTCATTTTTTAAAACACTGAGAAAATTAGAACAGTAATTTACTTATAAATACCATTAATTTCTATATCCACTTGAGAATTTTAATAAGTGGGTCTTATAGAATAATTTTAGCAACAGTTGTTTCAAGAATTCTGCCGCTGTCTGACAAGTTTTCTTTATTAAAAATCTTCAGGTTTTATACCTTAGTATTTGGAATATTAAAGTGTTCATGGACAAAAAAAATCTTAGAGACTTTTAGTTATAAACAGAGAGATTAAATTATATTAAGTTGAGTAACTTATTCCGTTCAACTGATTACTTAGGATGTGCATGCATAATGGGTTCAGTCTATAATAATAAATGAAATGCTATGTACGTGTATATAATATGCAATAAGAGTTAGTTGATAATAGCTTATGAGGTAAAATGTGCGTATTTTCGTATTTTTATTTTTGAAATAAAACCACTGTTATGATCTTGTTTCATTTATACACTAGATATAGGTAGACACCTATTAGTTCATGATTTGATAGAAAATGATGGATACTTGGAATTACTATGAAGTAATACGTGACAAGGAGGAATTCACGTTCATTTAGAGATTTGAAAGATAAGTCATACATTCATACAAACACACACAGGTATACATACATATTTTACTCCTTGTGATGATACTTGAGAAGGAGGGTTCAAGATCATCACAAGGTTTATATGAATCTAGATATAATTGGTTGTGATAAGGAGGACTTGCTGCCATCATTGTATCTAGAAGTGAACTTGATGAAATAAGGAAAACAGATGAATGTTAAGTATACTAATGTGATTTGATGAGAATGATACACACGCACACACACACAAACAAAAACACAACAAATCTACTCCTTGTGATGATACTTGAGAAGGAGGGTTCAAGACCATCATAAGGTTTATACGAATCTGGATATAATTGGTTGTGATAAGGAGGACTTGCTGCCATCATTGTATCTAGAAGTGAACTTGATGAAATAAGGAAAACAGATGAATGTTAAGTATACTAATGTGATTTGATGAGAATGATACACACGCACACACACACACATACATCCATACATACAAACACGCATACACATACACTTGGAAGGTCTGGTATTTAATATGATATACTGTACTTACCTATTTTGTAAAATGACTCGATTGGCCGTGTGTTAGGTTACCTATGTGCATGAGGACATGCACAATGTCAGGATGGTCGAGTGTTAGGTTATTTTTGAATTCGATAGTAACTCGATTATCGATTTGATAAATCGGTTACCGTACTGGCAACACTAGTGTGAAGCGGGCTTTACCGGACGCCACGGCAAATCGAGTCATTCTTGGTCGGGCGCTCGTCGGCGACGGACGCAAATGTAAGTAGTGGTGAAAATATTTGGTAGTGTTC
>JABMDO010002163.1:0-10117 GCA_014851415.1 Cnaphalocrocis medinalis
TTTTTTTATTTTTTTATGTGATAGGTCACAGGCAGCAGGCGGAATCACCTGATGGTAATCAATTGCCGCCGCCCATGGATAATTGATAATTTGTTATCATCTTCCCATCTTTCGCCATCCGCGGCCATTCGTCTTCTATCTCTCTCTCACACGTCATCCTAATTCAAATATCGTTCTCTTACACGTTCCATATCATGCATCTACAGATCACCCATACCACAGTAATGACAATTCATTAGTGTTTAAAATGTATGATCACCCTGGATAACACTTCAGGATGATTAATGGCTGTAGTGTCAAAAGGGCTGATTAAACGAATTTAAATGAGTGTTGAGAGTTGGAGTAGTTTCAACTATATCGGATGACAGGCCTTTACATCTATGATAGATGAGTTAGGTACTGTGATTTACATATTGTTAGTGATTACAATAAATTCACACAACTTCTCATACATTGACCTGACTCCGTACTAAGTAGCTTAGCACTTGTGTTACAGAATATCATCAAATAGAGGATTACAAATGTAACATTGTACAAACACAAGACATCAGTGAGTGAGGGTACCGGAGGCCCATTTGGGGAAAAGGGGGTAAGCTAAAGGTTAGCAGCGCACTTGTGACTCTACTTCTGTTGCAGATGTCTATGGGCGGCGGCAATCGCTTCCCATCAGGTGTTCCATCTGCTCGTCTGCTACCTATCACATAAAAAAAAATCCAACTTGTTTTCTAACTACGCCCTTCGTATGGAAGATACGTTCTTTCCACTGAGTTACAATCGTTTATTTCGTAATGTTTATTACTCATTAATTTATCACAACAATAAATAACTGTTATCTAAAGTTGGCATGTGTTTAAACAACGCATACATCACAGATTCTCGGCTTATTTATACGACAGTACTAGGGATGAGAAAGAATTCCGTAACTGTGATTGAATCCGATGTACAGATTCGGTTCCTTTTGGATATCAGTGACACAAAAATACCATATAATCAACCGGAGCGATTCCTCGGTATTATAGAAAACCGGTGTGAAGAAAACCGTCTGCGCCACATCTCTTTCTACACTAGTGAGTCAAGATACCGGAGGCCCATATTGTAAGTTAAAAGTTTCGCAGCGTACTTGTGAGTATTGCAGGTGTCTGTGGGCGGCGACAATCGCTTATCATCAATTTAGCTCATCTGCCATCAATTTTATAAAAAAAAAACCGGCCAAGTGCGAGTCGGGCTCGCGCACAAAGGGTTCCGTAGCAGCAAATATTTAAATCAACCTATCTCAAAAACTATAAGAGATACTTTGATCAAACCAAAAATCGTTGAAAGAGTTAATTAGCATGCATCACCTCTATTTTTTTTAGAATTTTATACCCCGTAGTTATAAAAATAGAGGGGGGGGGGGGACATACTTTTTACGACTTTGAGAGCTGATATCTCAAAAACCGTTCACTTTAAGAAAAATGTTTTTTAGAAAACTTTATATCATTTAAAAGACCTTTCCATTGATACCCACACGGGTATGTACATCGAAAAAAAAAATTCATCCCTCAGTTACATGTATGGGGGGCCCACCCCCAATTCTTTTTTTACTATTTAGTGTCATATTTTTGTAGCGGTTCATACAACATATTCCCACAAATTTCATCACTGTAGTACTTATGAGTTTCGAGTAAATCGGCTGTGACGACGGACAGACGGACGACGGACAGACGGACAGACGGACAGTACGGACAGACGGACATGACGAAACTATAAGGGTTCCGTTTTTGCCATTTTGGCTACGGAACCCTAAAAATACCCGTGCGCTTTACTTATGTACCTGACATTTTCTTATTTTTTTATAACAGATTATTCAAAATGATTTTATCTATCACTGGCCGATGGCGCATTTGGAAGTGACCCTATCTCATACGCCAAAGGTCGTGGGTTCGATCCCCACCCTGGACAAGCATTCGTATAGTGAACGAGGTTTGTTCAGTGCTTGGGTATAATATTGTGTAGGTACTAGCTGGCCGCCCGCGACTTCGTCCGCGTGGAAAAGTAACTTTTTACCCCCCTTTTAACCCTTACAAACCCCTTAATATTATTATGTTGATAGCCTATAGCCTTCCTCGATAAATGGACTATCCAACAAAAAAAGAATTATTCAAATCGCACCAGTAGTTTCGGAGATTAGCGCGTTCAAACAACAAACAAACAAACAAACAAAACAAACTCTTCAGCTTTATTATATTAGTATAGATTTAAGAATTATATTAGTGATCCTCTATTGTCTGATATCTGTAACACATGTAAGCGCTTAGTACCTACCGAGTCAGATCAATACTCGTACATAGGCGATATATTGTGAGAAAAAAATCAACTGTATCCGAATTCAGATCCGACAATCAAGTTTGTCACATCACTAAATAAATCCCATAGGACCCTTTTTGTATAAACAAAGCGGTTTGTTTCTGTGAGTTGTGGGATGTCGGGTTTTTTGGCAGATACTGAGTTTTGGGACACGTCAAAATTATGTACTTGTAGATAATGTAGTATTTATTGTGACGTTTCAGAATTTCTGCTTTTTAAGTAGGTACCAGTGTGCTGAATTAGGGAAAAAACATCTACCATGTGTATCACTTGTAGCCAGGTCACTATAGATTACAATTTTGTTTATACCTCAATAATGTGAACATTTTTCATAGTTGTTTATAGTTTACGTGTGTGATGTGAACATAAACAAACAAACAAATAAGTCCTCACTCATAAGCACACATCAAAAGGTCCATAGGCAAGTAGCAGGAGTACATAAGCAGCCGTAGCACTTACCATCGGTCGAGCCGCAATGTTATTTGCCACTGATATTATATAAAAAACTCACGGAAACACATATACTCACACCGAGCACAAATACATTCACACACACGCACACACTCACAAACTTTTCACTCACACAAACACACCCACACACAAACACCACACACACACCACAACACACAACAAGGCACACACAAAACGCACACAATCTTATGCTACACTTGTTTATTTCCATTTTCATGTTATGTTTGTTAATGTATTTTTTAACTGACCAAACCATGTGTTGGCCGTTTTCAGGCTCGTTTTCATTAATTTATCAACACATTCCTCTTCAGGCCAATTAGGGCACGTGAACATGCGAAATCGAATCCGTTTGGGCGAATTTACGAATTTACCGTTCCGCCCGTAATTTTGCCGTCGTGAAAATCGACAGCCAATTAAATTTATCAAAAGTTATCCCAATTAAGTTCTCGGGAATAATCCTGTCTTGGACTTTATTTACCCGGCTGCTTTGGGAGTTGAGGAAAAGCGTAAATTTCGCGAGTGTTATCTTAACCCTGGGGAGTTGTAAAAAGCGGCCAAGTGGCATTGTCTCATGCATCACGGCTAGTTTACCGAGGCTTTTCCTGTCGCTGTGTAGGTACAGTTATAATGTTTCAAAGTACCTAAGTGTTTTTTTTATTAATCCCTTAATGGGCAGTAGGTATAAAATACAATGAATTGGTTTTTGACCAACACATAAGGTTAAAAATATGGTGTCTAACATTATCGACAGAGCCCCATAAAGGTTTAACCAGACTATGCAGACTGAACGATACCTAAGTCTTATCTCAAATTATAACCTATTAATACTAAAGGCAATGCTATGAAGCCAGAAGCAGTTTAGAAAAAAAAACAGTTGGGATAAACTGGAGGTCTGGAGATACGTAATAGTACCTGGTCATTCTCTGCTATACGTCAGCATTGTTGCGGTAGCTTCAACGTTTATTTTAAGATTTTGATGTTAATTGAAGGATTAAGAAGACTTTTTTTATGTGACAAGTGGCAGACGGATAACCTGATGGTAAACGACTGCCACTGCCCATTGACAACTGCAACACCAGTAGTTCCTTTAACCCCTTTGGCTCTACCTATGGTACATACCAAAACCCTCACTCACTCGACGAAATACAGCATGCTTCACACGTGACCGGAGTAATACCACGGTCTTCTGTGAGGCCGCAGTACTCCGTAGTAGTAGTAGTATTACTCCGGTTGAGCCGACACATTCATGCCGATGCGTGGCTCTCCCACGGTGATTCGTTTACGAGACGGTATTTTTTTATGGCATCTGATGTCAATATCGAAGGGATACAGACTTTGAAGACTGCCACGGTAAATACAAATCAAAATCAAAATTTTAAATACATTTATTAAAAAATATTACAAAAGAATCAACGATTTTATCCTTTCAAACAATTCATAAAATAATCACAGTCATCATCAGAATACCATTCCTCATCCATAATCCCTTATGATACGACAAGGCAATTAGTACTGCGGACAGCAATAATCGAATTCGTTGGCAATTGTCGATTGTTGCCGTAATTCGGATCGTTGCCGTAATTCCAATTGTTGCCGTAACCCCGCCGCATCGCGTCGCACCTGTCGCACGATTCGACAGCCAATTAGCTTCTGCCGCTTTTGGCATGACCGAGGGGAAAAAAAACGTAGTAAATGGACGACCAAGAACGTAACTACAGATTGGGAAAACAGCAGATACACAGATCGGGATAGAGATATTGTTTAGCCATGGCGATGGTGTGGGAATCGGGCTTCAAATTATAAAAAAATAATCATTGAAAAAAATTAGTTTTATTAAAATTACAGGTTCTTAAAAATAGAATATACATATTCTTCATTTAGTTGTCCAACCAGAAATTTTTATGATTGTCACATAATGTAAATTTCTAGCGAAACTAACCAGCAAAAAGGGATTCTAGAAAGGGACTCAAAAATAAGTTTTTCAACTGGTTATTATTATCTTCTCTCCATTCACGCGATGACTATGTATTGATTTGGCTAGCAACACTACCGTGCAACCCGTACGCTAAAAGCTGTACCATTGAATGAATTCACGCAGCTCCAATAACCGAACGAGACTTTACGCTTGAAAAGGGGCACGTAATTGGCAGGCCAAGTTGTTTAGGTAGGGAGAAAAAATAATGATGACATAACACACTGGGAACAATGGGAACACTAGTGCAATTATGTTGAAAATACTGCCACAGTATATAAAAGGGAGGTAAGTAAGACATTTCACTGTACAGAAATTCTTAATTCTAAAGGTTTTGAAATTCATATTCTATGTTTTATATTTAAACTAGTTACGTAATACAAACGTATTACTATGTACAAGTTCTTTTGAAGATATTGATCATTATGATGTGAAGCATGCATGTAGTTAAATTTACTTTATGTTATTTAGAACCAATAATTTCTCATGTATTCTCAAATACGAGTAATTAAGTAGGTACCTACTCACAATTAGTAGGCGAAATAGTTGAGTATATCCCACAACCAAGGAAAACAACAGACCTGGAAAACATATTCAACCTAATGTATCGTGAAAAAAATAATTTTGTCACATCTTATCGTTTCTTGCCATAAAATCATCAGAACCCAAACTGCACACATTTTTTTCGTTCTAATTTAAAAAACTAGCCACAGAAACTGTCTTACTTTCCAAATGCACTATGGCAGGACAACGTGATACTGTTCATGCTTGAACCTAATGAGTTCTTTTGTTACAAGAATACTGCTCAGTATGAGTACTGTGACACTTTGATAATGGAGGTACGCGTTTTCATTATCTCGGCGCTCTGACGCAGCGTATCCCTGACACAATAGCTACAAGGGAGCAAGTATTTAATTACCTACGATGAATAAAGAACGTTGTTTATCAGTTTTTCTCTCCCTGTTTGTCATCATTATTGCAACGAGGCTGTTGGTTTTGGGTGATATCCAAACAAAAAAATAAATGTGAAATGGTAGCCAAGGCACGGACGTTTATATAGTTTTGACAAGGGGGGTGTCCCACATTGTAAAACAATTACCCCCCCGTGCTAAGTAAGTAATATTTTATCAATTCAAGGACCGGCTGGACCCAGCGTGCGTGATTACATGTACGCTTCAGCTACCCCACCAACCTTGCCGACCCCTTAATTATGTCACCCTTGGCTATAGCCGATTCAACCTTATGTCAAACCAGGCCTCAATGGGGGGGTCCGGACCCCCTGGACTCCTGGATACGGAAATAGAGAGTGCACTTGTGTTTGCGTACACACTTGAGCACATTATATCCGGCGTACGTACCTGATCGCTATGATCATAGCCTAATCGGTTACTGGATGTTATTATAGCACCTCTTTTTTAAAACTTTGTGTGGAGTTAACTATTCTGGTCCCCACATCTAAATAGCTATGATTTCCATAGAAATAATCAACAAATGAGTATCTTAGATACTATCGTACGTGCTAATGGCAACTTATCTCCAAGCAATTAGTTCCACACGATTCCTGCTGACTATTCTCACTAGCCATAATATCTATATAACCAGTAATATGACTGCGAGAACGATGAAGTCTGGCTGGACCAACTAGCTACTAAACACGCAAAATCATTTGGTTACCCAGCGTTGGAGGGGAAAGGGTATTAAAGGGTATAATTATAAGAGCGGGAATCGCTTACCATCAGGTGATCTGTCGGCTTGTCTGTTACCTATATCTATACTATATTTTATAAAGAGATAACTTCTATAGACAACGACGAGGCTTATAGGTAAACCGAAAACACAAAACGCTTGCGCGATGTAATTGCACACAGCGCCATCTATTGGCTAATTTCTGAATTAAGGTCCCGAAGCGAAGTGACGGCGGGCCACTTTCATTAAATAAAATATGACAGGTAACACACGTCTTGTGACAAGGCTAGGTGTTGCGGTTGAATTTGCGTGAAGGCATCGCTTACTTTTAGGTGATCCGTCTGCTCGACTATCAAATATCACAGAAAAAATGCTCTTCATCTCTTCAGGATAAGAGCGACCCAAAGTGGGTTTTAATTGTGGGAGAGCCACGCTTTGGCATGAATGGGCCGGCTCGACCGGAGTGATACCACTGCCTCACAGAAAACCTTCGTGAAGCAGCCCCTGTACCGTGTTTCGCCGAGTGAGTGAGGGTACCGGAGGCCCACCCGGGGGGGAAGGGGATAAAAGGTTGGCAGCGCACTTGTAACTCTACTGGTTTTGCAGGTGTCCATGAGCGGCGGCATTGCTTACCATCAGGTGATCCGCCTGCTCGTCTGCTACCTATCACATAAAAAAAAAGTGAGCCTTGGTCTCCAAGCTAAGTGCCCCTGTTCTACGCCACCTCCTGTCAATCATCATCCTGGAGTCCACACATACTATCTTTATTAACTTCATCCCTCCAGCAGCTTGAGAGTTCTTTGATCGCCGATGCGGACAGACGTGACACCTGTGTAATTGCAATAAACAATTTGCTTCAGCAAATTCGCGACCTAGTGATAATCTGCGGAAGAAACTTTACTAGGTCACTGTGTTTGTGCAACGGTGACCTACTCAATTATATTGTGATGTGTAATTTGTAGCAAATACATATACACTTTTAATAAAAATGGACGGAAGTCCATTCACTAAGAGCGGAAAAACAGTCCGAAGCCCTCCATCTACTCCTGCGCCCCAGCCCTCGCATGTCCAACCTCAGCATCAGCAGCACCACCAAGATGACGGCCCTGCAGTTATCTCCACTCCCGAGCTACAGGAGTGGATGAACAAAATCGAAAAATGCCTAAATGAGGTATGTGTAATCTCATGTGAGGGTAAACTTAACGCAGACCAAAAACTGCGTATAAATAATTTATGCCGAAACGTCAGCCTGGGAACTTCACAATTAGTCGTTCAATATCAATCGCTGAAGACCAAAGCCATTGATTACCATAATCACCTGTACACGCTCAAGGAAAATCAAGACCTCTCGCAAGAGCTACAAAACCTAAGACAAGTTATTGCAGTCTCCTCAAACCCAGCCCCAGCAATAGCTTCCTTTGCCGACATGGTGAAGAAAGGCGAATCAAAGTTTATTAGACCAATAAGTGTTAGTTCAGTAGCGATATATCCTGCTGATAAATCCAAATCGAGTGAGGACACCAAAAACCTCATACAAAAATTATTCGCCCTGAAAAAATGAAACTGCAGGTGAGGGGTCTTCGAAAAACCAAGAACGGTGGCGTGATTATTAGCACTGACTCAAAGGGTGACATCGATAAACTCAAGAAATCGGAGCAGCTGACTACATCTGGCCTTACTCTAGACGAACCTAAAAAACGTAGGCCCAGAATCGTCGTTATCGGAGTACCCACTTCCATGACGGAAACTGACGTATTCAATTGCATCTGGCAGCAAAACTTAGTCGACAAACTGACGAACATGACCATGGAGAATTTCCTAAGCTCTATTAAACTCAGTCATAAATCGGGCCGAAAAAACGCAGAAACCTGCAACTACGTTATCGAGGTCCCTGCAGTGATACGTAAAGCCTTAATCTCAAATGAGAGAGTCTATGTAAATTGGTCGTCCTGCCCTGTTCGGGATTTTACACTTGTTACCAGGTGCTACAAGTGCCAACAGTACGGACATGCCGCTAAAACGTGTCGGGGAGAGAGCACCACCTGCGCTCACTGCGGAGACCAAGGACATGAAAAGAAGGATTGCCCAAAGCAGGCTGAGCCCCCCAAGTGCGCCACATGCTTGCAGTACAAAAAACCATTCGACCACAAAACTGGTGACCTTGAGTGTCCGGCCAGAAAAATGGCCGAATATCGCTTGATAAGGTCCATAGATTATGAAGGCGCCCAATAGTGTAATTATTAGGTAGGCAAGGTTTGACCAACGTTAATTAGATTTAGTTTATAATGTTTTATTATGTAATCTTAGTCTTTGTAAGGTGTTTCTAGGTAATGCTAGATAGACGTTTTCAAGTTTAGAGGTATTTATGTCAAGAAATTTATCAGTGTCATCAAATTTTCTAACCGGGTCATTGTTTACATATTATAATCACGTTTATGCCTATTTGTAGATATTTAGTTCACATTATTTACATGCACAATTTTGGTATATTTTATTATTACTCGGATCTGTCTTTAAGTTCTTATGTTAAATATTTGTTTTAGTATTCGCATCTGTCTTTAAGTTGTTATGTTAAGTATTTGTTTATTGGTAAAATTAATTTGTTAATTAAGTCCTTTCTTCTTTTTGTTTCTGCCTAAGATACAGGATACTCCTAGTTTAGGCAGCAAACTAATAATTGTTCCCTTAGTATAAGTAGACTTGTGTATTTGATTGCTCTGACGATTTTTTCAATAAAGTTTTATTATTATTATTATTATAGCAGGATCTTGAACGGCCGACTGGCCTTCGACCATTTGGTCGACCCGTATAATCTATATACACTATCTATAAAGAGGTAACTTCTATAGACAACAACAAGGCTTTTATGTGAACCGAAAACACGAAACGCTTGCGCGACGTAATAGACGCCCAGCGCCATCTACTGGTTCATTTTTGAATTACGGTTCCGAGGTGAAGTGAGGGCGGGCCACTAGTTTAATAATAATAGGTAATGTAATTATGTTTTTTTATTGGAATCCTAGTTTGTTTGTAGTGATCTCGGGGTCCCGGGTTCGATTCCCGGGTCAAGCAAAAGTATGTTTCGAATTTTTCGAACATAGCTCGGGTTTGTGATCGCCAATCCGCATTAGGCAAGCGTGGTGATTAAGCCTAATCCCATCATAGTAGCGATAACTTGATTTCTATGATGGAGGCCTTTGCCCTGCAGTGGGACAGTATATAGGCTGATACTTTCCTAGTTTGCATTTTCAAGATTTAAGAAGCGCTCCTCAAACTGTACTTCTGGATACTGGTTACTCTTGTACTATGCTAGGGTGCTGTACCTAGATAATGGCGTAGTAAAAGATTATGGTCTCTCGATAGCAAAACCGAACTTGGCGACTGTTTAGCAGCTTGCTAATGTGGTGATATTACTGTAAAGACAGTTATTTGAAACTAGCGGCCGCCCGCGCCTCCCTCCGCGTGGAAAAGTCACTTTTTTACCCCCTTTTTAACCCCTTACAACCTCTTTTCGCTATAAAAAGTAGCCTATGTTCCCTACAGTTCCCTGCTAGCCTTATCCATTGTTTCCATGTTTTCGACCTTTAGTCATTAAGACGCCTAAATCAAGTAGATGGGTTTCTACCGTCTAAAGCTTCTGAT
>JABMDO010002166.1:0-10092 GCA_014851415.1 Cnaphalocrocis medinalis
ATGTAGTATCAGTTTTATTGCACAAAAATGTTTTATTGGTAGTTTACTTACACTTAGGCAGTAATACTTAATTAGGTAGGTACCTACTAAATTAGTGAGAAGGATGCACTTTAAGAAACCCTGATCTATACATATACTTATAGACAGACAGTTTTTTCCTACAACTAAAGTAGTAAGTAGGTACTTTTTATACAACCGGATCCCAGGTCTTCAGTATTCTGCTCACACGAAGGAGCGACGAACTTATGCCTACTTATAGATACCTAACCTATTCTGTACCTACCTAAGGTAGAGGTACCATATTACGTAAGTGTACGGAATTCCGTAAGTTTTCGGTTTAGCCTAAAAATAAGAAATTACTAATTGTATCAAAAAGTTATACAGTTATCTATTAAGTATGTACAATACAGCGTTAATTACACACGTTAAAAAGAACTGTAACCATCGTCGGATCAGTTGACACGTCTTCCTCGGTCAGCCTGCGCCAAACCGCCATAAAGGGTGGTGTGCGTGTTGCGTACGCGTAAGCTACCGCGCGAATTTTCTTAAGGATATTGCGAATGACATGTAAGTATTTTCATAACTAAGTAATGTAATTATTTTAAGGGTTTTAAAACAAACTGGTTAATAGCCGTTTCAAGTACTTCATTTAGTTTTTTAGCGAGTAAATTGAAATTTTCTGATTGCCGCAATTACATACACCAAAAACCAACCGTGTCCATTATTACGTAACAATTACGGAATAGAGGAAGAAGGGTGATTTTGTTTTTTTGGAATTTGTCAGGAACGAGATGAGATAAGTAAACGAAAAAAAGCTGGTACAGGTCTAATATATAACATAGTTTCTTGGAATCAAATTACGTATTACTATTTATCTCTCTATGTTATGAAATACGTGTGTAAAGAGAAAACATTTTTCTTAATTTAAGCAGATTCGTCACAAATAACATCGGTACAAAATCATTAATTTGTTTAATTTAATTGTATCTTCCAGTATATTTTTTGATACCTATTACTAGTACGATTGCATTCCTATACAATTCAAGTCGTTTATGTTGTTAAGAAGAGTTACTCGTTAGAAATTTATGTTAATCTGACTACCGGAATTACCCACACCGTTTTTGGCTGTATTTGTTATTACAGTAGATATAAAAGTACCTGATTGAGCTCGGTACTGCATTTTATTTTTTACAGGTCGAAATGTCAAACAAAAAGTACTTCAACGAGGACCTCGCACAAAGAGGATGTTAAAAAATGGAACTATGCCCATATATCGTGCATCTACCATACCCAACCAGACCTTGCATGAGAAAATTTTAAAAAGATTTATTTTTGAATTTTCAATGGATTTTTTATTTATATAAAAAATAATAATAAATAAATGAATAAAATATAGTTCACTAAACCGTGCTATAAGCTAGAAGTAAGTCGAAGTAAGTTCAATTTGATCTCATGAAAGTTTAAACACTACTTTAAGTACATACCTAAAAATTTAAATGAACTGTTTTCCTACACATCTATACATATAATAAAAATGTAAAAAAGCTGTGTCTGTACATTGAAGATATTTATCTCAAAATAACTTAGGACGACTAAAACTAAACAGTAACAGAACATGAATCAATGATTTTTAAATTTTTTGTCTGTCTGTTTGTCTGTTTATCTGTTTGTCTGTTTGTTCGCGCTAATCTCGGAAACTACTAAACCAATTCGAATGAAACTTTTTTTATTGTATAGCTGTAATATCAGGGCAACTTTTAGGATATATTATATTTTGAAGACCAGGCTCCTTGATGTAGAACCACAACAGCCCAGCTAAACTATAAGAGGTAGGTCAATGGCACTTTAACAAAAGTTGTTCAGATTGATGAGCATTTTATGATGCCATAAAATAAAGTCAAGAGTCATAAAGTTCACGCAAACGAAGTTGCGGGCGGCCACTATAGAAAATAAAGGTATTTTATTAAAAACACGTCACATAATCTTATTTTTCATATTTCATGTAATCCTGCAGAAAAACGCCATTTTTCTACATATACCGGAATTACCAGCATCCATTTACGGAATTACCTCAAGAGTCATATTTTATACCGTAATAACGGACATATCCGAGGTCCACAAAAATTACAATTACTTTTATAAAAGAGTTTAAATACAGTATGTTACATTATTAATCTCTTCTCTGAGAACCGCTTTTTACGACTAAACTAATTTCAATTTGCTGTTTTTTCCTGCTTTACTGGAAATCGCTAGGAAAGACAAAAATGCCTTAATACTCCGTAATTACGTACATTTACCTTACTTGTAGGTATTGTATTTGTAATGTGTTGACGCTATGCGTGATTCTTTCGATTTGATTCGCGACCGAGGCTGCAGACAGACTGAAGTCTGCGAAGTATAGGCATCTAAGTATTATCCGGTACTACCACTGCCGTCTCGTGGAGTCCCGATGCTCTCTCTTTCTTCCGGGACTTAGCCAAGCGCTTAGTTGAAATCACGGGAGACCCAATGGCTGGCAGCTACGTTGCCCAGCGAATTTCGCTATCCAACGAGGTAGGTAATGTGCCAGCATTTTGGGGACACAGGGCCCTACTCTGTTTTAATTATTTTTTTTGGTAGTGTATCAGCTCTAGTTTCCAAGTTATTGTTTTCTCGTGTATCTAGGTAATAATTATTTATTTTGTCCAGTCCTAACTATTTTATCAATAAGTGATCCTTATGTTTTTTTGTGGCAGACGAGCAGACGGTTCACCATTGCCGCCGCCCATAGACCTCAACACCAGTAGAGTCACAAGTGCGCTGCCAACCTTTTAACCCCATTTCCCCCCGATTGGGGTTCCGGCGCCTCAACTCAAAGAACATCCAGCGCAAACGCTGCTACACACATGGTTTATGTGAGGCTGTGGTATCACCCCAGTCGAGGCCCTTTCATGACGAAAAGTGACTCTTAATCTACTAATTTTAGTGCTTAAATGCACCAAAAAAGAAGATGCTTGTTCAGTCTTGCCTCAAGACTGATATCTTTAAGTCATTTGTTCTGCATCTGTATCGCCAACATTAAATAAAATTGATAAAATCGCCGCTCTATCAACTTATTTAGCGAAGCCAATCATTCGACCTTGACATTTTGCGCGGCAGACGACGCCATTTTTGCCGATGACATTTAAAAGAGCGGGAAAGTGATTGTTCAAGTTTTGTTTTTAAAGTGTGTTGCTCTTTTGGCTCGTGCTTGCGCTGCGTGTTTTTTTAAACTTATTTTTTTTTCAGTTAATGCATCAAGAAAGTCATGAAATTAAATATTGATTGATTGCCGATTACATCATAGAGAATCAGTATGGTAGCCCCATTTGGTTATAATCTACGGAACTCAATAATAGTTCCTCAAGAAAAGATTTCATATAAGTAGGTACTTTATTCCTCGAATAAAGTAAGGCGAAGGTGTTCGCCCGAAGCGCGAAGGTCCCGGGTTCAATTGCCGGTCAAGTCAATTTAGGAAACTACATTTTCTAAGTTTTCTTGGGTCTAGGTGTTCTGGGCCCCGCCCCTAGTTAATTATCGTCAGCTGGTACTCATAATACAGGGGTTGCCCTAGATTAATGTGATTGTGTGGCGCATTTATTATTATTTATTTGTTACCTATTTCGCCGCCTCTACAACTTATTTAATTACTTCTATGCGTAATTTCCGGAATGATAAACGAGAATCGACGTTTTGCGAAAACGATAGTGAATCGACAAGCGTCGCAGGTTTTATCGAATTCCTGCGGTGTCAGTCAAGGTCGTTAAATGTCGTTTGTGATCTAATGTAAATAGCTTATTAACAAGGACGTGTTGGAGTTTTTAAATACATTGCTTTAGTGGCAGATTTAGTAAAGTAACAAATAATACAAATAATTTATTTCATCAAACGTACATTACATAAAGCAGACAAGGGTTGAAATTTTCTATTAAGTGCAAGGAGCACCTGTGCCAGAAAAAGTCACTCTTCCTCAACACACTCCTGTATAATGCGTCAAGAAAGTTATGACAACGGATTTTTTAGGAACTAACGGAGTTTCAGAGTCCCCGCAGACTACAGACTTACTATCGGCCGATAGTTTAGTCGGGTTGGCCGGTTCCTATGCATCAAACATTTTTATCGGCCAGCTAGTGGCCCGCCCTCACTACGCTTCGGGACCGTAATTCTGAAACGAACCAATAGATGGCGCTGTGCTCAATTACATCGCGCAAGCGTTTCGTGTTTTCGGTTTACCTATAAGCTTTGTCGTTGTCTATAGAAGTTATCCCTTTATAAATGGTATAGAAGAAGATAGATATAGATAGAAGATACTGAATCACTGTAATGTGCGCATCTGCATATACAATTACATCTTCAAACTGATTAAGAAGCCGACTATACTATCGGCCGATTAAAAGTTTGTAGTCTACGGGGAGTGTCTGTTTTTATAGCTTAAACAATGGGGCTACCATACTCTATGACGTAAGCGGCAGTGGCGCCATCAATTAATTTCATGACTTTCGTGATGCATTATACTATGTACAGTCAGACACATATCAGGTTACCACAACCTGTCAAATTTCCTCAATAGAGATTTAACCTAATGTGTAGGACAGTAGGATGAGAGTCGATTGAAGAAATATGACAGTTTTGTATTTTTTAATTTTAATGTGTGGCTGCACCGTACCATGAGAACTCCGATAATTTTATTCTTTCCGTTGTCATGATTTTCTTGACGCATTATAAGTATTATTTTTTAAACATTTTATTGAGTGTAAGTCTTTATACCTACTCAAAGGTGTAAGTATTCGTTCTCAAATACATTTATCTATCTTCAAGTAGGAAACGGTTAAACAAACAAAGGATTATTATAGAAATGTGAAATCTGATACAATTCGATCCTAAAACTGATTGCAAAACTTATCAATAACACTTATGGTACTTTTTGTTATCACAATTACCTACAAGATTACCGTATATTCTTAGCCGATTAAATGTAGGTGAGTGGTACTTAAATAAAGTGTTGTTTGAGTTCAAGTGCATAGATACCTTGAAGTTAAGGCAGAGTTACACTAATTAATTGAGGAAAGAAGTCCTAACTTTACGGCAAAGGAAAATTTTAGGCTGTCGCAGGTGGCATATTCGCTAGATGACGTCCTGGGTGCCGATTCTCGATAAACGAAACATTTTATATAGCTAACCAAACAAAATTTACTAGATGCGCATACAAGATACTTGCGTGTGACGTCACACGGTAGTAGCCATTTATATAGAGCGTTTTTGGGCCTGCGTAAAATATGTGCTCATAAAGTTGTGAATCTGGTAATTCAAATGTTTCTTAGATAGAGGGGTCTTTTGATTAAACACATAAAAAATAATAATCCATACTAATATTATAAATGTGAAAGTAACTCTGTCTGTCTGTCTGTTACTCTTTCACGCCAAAACTACTGAACGGATTTAAATGAAATTTGGTATACAGATGATCTAGACCCTGAGAAAGAACATAGGCTACTTTTTATTGCGAAAAGGGGGTTGTAAGGGGTTAAAAGGGGGGTAAAAAGTTACTTTTCCACGCGAACGAAGTCGCGGGCGGCCGCTAGTAAATAATAATAGTCAATTACCCTATTCGACTTCATTCATTTCAAGATCTTTTACCTAGTCACTAAGTATACCAATATTTTTGTCCTATTAACATTCTAAGCTCAACCCTTTTCCCCTGGGAGACAAAAAAAACAAAGGTTAGCAGTCACCAGCAAAAAAGTCTTGAAATTCTTGGGTGAGTTCTTTCAGGTGAGTTAAGCCCGATAGCCTCACACCGTACATCCGATAAAACAGAAACAGAAACATTATTTATTTGCTTAATACACATTTGATACATAGATGTTATGGTAAGTATCATGGACACGGTATCCAGCCTGCCAGCAGGCGCGCAAATAAATGATAGGTACATACCTATTTATAACACAAAGTATTTAACTTATTACTAGTAAAATTGCATTTTGATAAGCTTTTACGTACCGGTTAATAAGATTACAAAATTATCGGTGAAAAACAATGCAAGCCGGAGATATGAGTTTGGTAGGTATGTACCTACCTAACTCTACTATAATAAGTTATGCAAAAAATACCTATGGACTAAATAAAGCCAACTATACTCTTACTGTCAATAAAGTCGCGAAATTTATTCTTGAGGAACTACTTAAGACTTTTAGCAGGTTCTGGCTAGCCCTCCTCTCAGTAAAAAAGGTGTATCTGTGAACATTTACATCCCTTTAACCACGTGATCTACCAAACATTTTAAACAACATATTATTTGTTCTATGACTTGAAAATTCGCATAAAAAATAATCTTTCCAAAGAAAGTCGGTCACGTGACTCGGTAATTTTTAACCGGGAGTCGAAAAAATTTCGATGAATTTCGAAAATTGTTGTTCAGAATGGTTGATAGAACATGTGGTTAAAGGGATGTAAATGTTCACAGATACACCCTGTAAGTATTAACACGTTGAATGCTGACCCTCATTTCGAAATATCTCGCGGTGCTGACCGCCACACACCGTTGTCGTAGCCCCGCACAGCCGTATCGTCTCGTTTTCGACGTTACGAGTGTGCGGCCGCCCGCGCCGAGCGTGGCCGAAAATTCCAAGACGCGAGTGCGGCCGTTCACGCAGCGCGTGCTTAGGAGAAATTGCGATAGCAGTGCGGCCGACCACATCCTATGTGTCTTGTTATAATCTATGCATTTACTATTACATTAAAATATCGCCTATAAAAATGAATTTAACAATTATTGAGAAAAATTCAAGGAGTAATCAAAATACAAAAAAAAAGATCAGGAAGAGGAAACCATCCACTACATTAATATGCCATAATCATCATGTAATTGTCACATAATGATTATGTAGACATACATTACTTATCGGAATCCTACAGGAAGGGCAAGAAACAATAGTAACCGCGACACATAACGACTTTTTTATCTTAACATAATTGATGAATACGTCTATTGTGTCGTAAAGGTAGCCTAATAAGTAAAAAATAAAAGTTAGTCATTCGGTACTTTAAAGGATTAAGTAAAAAAAAAACCATTGTCCTATATCGTAAAAATCTTCTGCAGGTGACAGGTGTGCAATAATTGTGATGGCAATTTTTTATTACAAAGCTATTGTTTATCCTGATTTTTTTATTTGTTTTGCCTACCGGAATGCAACACAAATAAATTAACAATAGAATCAGAAAGCCGCGCGCCGCCGACCTATCCGTCGCTATTGTTATCTTATCTTCACTGACCACCAAAATATCTTTTGTTTACGTAATAGGTCGGTACCAATAAAGGACTAGGGTTTTTTTATAGACTGCAGCAATTTAATTATTATTCATTGATGAAACAAGAGATAAGATTTCCGATTTAATAGTATTATTGGATTGTTATATAAATTATTCAAAATGTTACTAATAACTCTATTTAATACGTAGTAACATTTGATAAACTGCGCTCTGCTAAAAAATTCGTTCGACCACAGGGTAAGTGTTAGTCCGCACTGTTGTATTGAAAATATCCCGATCGCGCTCGGCGCGGCAGCCCGCACTCGCGGAGCGGCCGCTCGACCGCAGGGTATGTGATCGCCGCGCCGCTGGCATAGAATTTTCGTAGGTCGCGCTCGGCGTGCTAGTCAGCACTCGCGTCTCTACGCCCAAATCACGCAGCGCGCGATGTCAGCAGTGAACGTGTAGCCGTGTCTAGACTAAAAAATAAATAAATAAAATAAATGCGCCAGACACATATACCAATCAATCTGGTCTCAAACTAGGGCAACCCCTGTAATGAGTACCAGATGACGATAATCAACTGGGGGCGTTAACCCAGAACACCCAGACCCAAGAAAACTTAGAAAATGGCTTCCTAAATTGACTTGACCGGGAAACGAACCCGGGACCTTTCGCGCTTTTGGCGAACACCTTAGCTACTGCACTATCGAGGCTGTCAATTCTATCTAATAAATAGAGGTGTCTACCTATATTTTACGCCCATAACTTTCAAAATAACGGTCAATCAAAAACAAAAGACTCGTCCTCCATCGACGTAACCTCAAAAATATAATTTCGCGCCCTTTACTTTCAAAATAGCGGTCAACCAAAAACAAAAGACTGCGTCCTCCATCGACAAAAAAAAAGGAAACAATAACAGCTATGCGGATAGGTCCTACTGTTCCGTGCTTGCAGTTTTGAAAAGTTGTATAAGGTCAGTTACTTTCAAACGCGAGGTCAGCCGCATGCCAGCCTGCAATCGACAGACTATCTCGTTGGTTTTTGCATGCCATTTTTAATTTATAGTCTAGGTACTAAGTAAGTATAGAAACAACGAACGAACTTCATTGTTTAATTATGCCGACTTCTCTAATCCTGAATCGATGATTATGGATAGGTATTTATAATTTATCTATCTATCTTTACTATTTCTAAAGAGATAACTTCTATATACAACGAAAAGGCTTATACATAGGTAAACCGAAAACACGAAACGCTTGCGCGATGTAATTTAGCACAGCGCCATCTATTGGTTCATTTCTGAATTACGGTCCCGAAGCGAAGTGAGGGCGGGCCACTATCCATACTTCCATACTAATACTAATATACTAATACTAATACTAATATTATAAATGCGAAAGTAACTCTGTCTGTCTGTCTGTCTGTTACTCTTTCACGCCAAAACTACTGAACGGATTTAAATGAAATTTGGTATACAGATGATCTAGACCCTGAGAAAGGACATAGGCTACTTTTTGTTGCGAAAAGGGGGTTGTAAGGGGTTAAAAGGGGGGTAAAAAGTTACTTTTCCACGCGGACGAAGTCGAACGAACGACGAACCAACGAACGAGCTTTTTTTATGTGATAGGTGGCAGACGAGCAGACGGATCACCTCATGGTAAACAAAGGCCGCCGTCCATATACACCTGCAACACCAGTAGAGTCACAAGTGCGCTGCCAACCTTTAACCCCTTTCCCCCCCGATTGGGCGTCCGGTACCCTTAGATACTCACTCGGTACAGCGCAGGCGCTGGAGACGCCGTGGTATCACTCGGATTGAGCTGGCCAATACATCCGAAGCGTAAGCTCTTCCACGGTCAAGTGTATGAAAAGTGAAAAGCCATACAAATATGGGAGGTATACTTATATAAATCTACAGTTAGGTGCATGCCTAACCCTACAAGGTTGTCTAGAAGAGATCGCTATCATCGATAAGATTGTACATAATATGGCATTAAGTCCTGTAACCTTATGGGAACAGTGTTCTAGGTACCCACCCACTAATGTCATTAAAGTCTTCCCATTTTTTTTTTTTATTATTAACCTGGAACACATTGTAGCTTTTTTACGTAACATATTCCGTAAAATGATCCTTTTTAAATCGAATATTCAATTATCCAAAAAACCGTCCCAAATTCCCAATCTTTTCAAAAAGTAAGTTTACTTTTATGCCTATAAATATTTATAATTATGTATCTTTATCACGAAATGAAAAGCACACAAGGTCATATTAAGGTTTATATTTGAATGTGATTGTATACTTATTAGTGCACCTGACTGTATTAAATGTCGTGCAAATGTTAATTCAATAGTGAATCTACCGAGTGATACTTTAAGTCTCTATTCACTTTTGTCTGATAATTAAAAAGTTGTCTTAGTTAATAACAAGTGAAAGACTATGTATTTGTATAAGGGATGTGATGGAGACCTTTACGGGTCCTACATGTGTGACCCTTGAAGACCCCTGCCCTGTTGTAGCGTAAAGGGAATTTGCGGTAAAGGGAAGGGTGGGATAACTTCCCTGTTTACACGTGCGTTAATGAGTGCATTGCCTTTTCCTTGTATAAAAATTTCTTTAGCTTTTGTATTTTGTACCTCAGTAAAATGCTTATCCTAACTAATATTATAAATGCGAAAGTGACTCTGTCTGTCTGCCTGTTACTCTTTCACGCCAAAACTACTGTACGGATTTAAATGAAATTTGGTATACAGATGATCTAGACCCTGAGAAAGAACATAGGCTACTTTTTATTGAGAAAAGGGGGTTGTAAGGGGTTAAAAGGG
>JABMDO010002170.1:0-10089 GCA_014851415.1 Cnaphalocrocis medinalis
ACAGATTTGTTTCTGAAGATATGAATAGTCATTAGGTATTACTGTTAATACGCTATTTATTCTCTCTATAACCGCGGGTAACGCCGCGGGGCACAGCTAGTAACCATAAAAACCGATCAACAAAGGCCTCTAATCTGGTCTAAAGAAACCGAAGCTATAGAAAGCACTATTACTGTAATTGAATCGGTTGACAATGCGATAGAAAACCCATGAGAGCGCCGTAGAACTAGGAAAGCAAACGATTACATGGGAACTTTAGACAAAAACATCAACCCAATGGTATAATTTTGTACTGTTCTGTGGAAGTGAAGAGTGGGCGGGGCTGTAAATGATTTCGTTTAGTACGTGGGTGATTTTCCCAAGTACCGTATCAATACCGGTGGCATGTATTTTGAGCTGTCTTTTCTCCTTTACATAAAAACCAGTTTTATAGCTTATTGAGATTAAGTTAACTGTCATATTTATAGACTGTAAGTTAGTGGTGGAATAATATATTTTTTTATAATGCCAATTTTGTTACTGTTTCTAAGTCCGGTGGTGCAATCCCGGTGGCGAAAATGTATGTAAAGTGGTTTTAAAAATTCGCCACCGTAATTAGGTTTGTTGAAATTCACCCACGTATTGTTTTAAGTCAACTTTTTTAAAACTTATTTGAGCGACCTTTATAGCTTACTCAAAGATAATTATCTACTACGCTATACTCAGCACATAATTTCTTTGTCATCGCATCGTACGTACAGACAGCCACAAGTCAGGTTACCACAACCTGTTGAATTTCCTCAATCGATATTGGACTCAATGTGATTGACAGTACGATGAGATTCGATTAAAGAAATTTGACAGTATTGTGTTACATGTGTGCCTGCAGGTACGTAAGTACCAAATTTTTTATAAACACTCGATAAGATCCTTTCTCGACTCGACCACGCAGAAAAAGACCGTCGCACGGACACGGATGGGCGTTTGACGCCGCTTAATCCCTTACTATTAGGTGATCCGTCTGCTTGTCTGCCACCTATCACATAAAATAAAAACTTCAACCACATAAAGATGAAAGCCTTTGAGGCGCCTTGTCGTCCGGTGATAGGATAGGCTGGGGTTTTTTCCTATCAAAGTCAATTTAGTTCCATTCAATTTATTTAACATACTGGCTGTGAGTATCATTAATTATATATATGCATATTGCTTAAGCACATCATTACCGTTTCCTTTTCTAATAAACTTGTCCAATGAAATAACGTCCTATGATAGATTGTAGGGGAATACTTACGTCTATCTAATTAAAGATAAGGGTGGCAGTCCACCTTTGTATGTTAAACAGTTCACACGGCTGTTAACTCTGGAATGTTCTACAATTTAAGGTAATGTGCATATTATGCTTAAGTGATTAATTTAGAAGCTACTGAACTAAACTGAGCGCCTAGCACGTACCTTTTTTAGGGTTCCGTAGCCAAAATGGCAAAAACGGAACCCTTATAGTTTCGTCATGTCCGTCTGTCCGTCTGTCCGTCTGTCCGTCTGTCACAGCCGATTTACTCGGAAACTATAAGTACTACAGTGATGAAATTTGATGGGAATATGTGTGTATGAACCGCTACAAAAATATGACACTAAATAGTAAAAAAAGAATTGGGGGTGGGGCCCCCCATACATGTAACTGAGGGATGAAATTTTTTTTTTCGATGTACATACCCGTGTGGGGTATCAATGGAAAGGTCTTTTAAAATGATATAAAGTTTTCTAAAAAACATTTTTCTTAAAGTGAACGGTTTTTGAGATATCAGCTCTCAAAGTCGTAAAAAGTATGTCCCCCCCCTCTATTTTTATAACTACGGGGTATAAAATTCTAAAAAAAATAGAGGTGATGCATGCTAATTAACTCTTTCAACGATTTTTGGTTTGATCAAAGTATCTCTTATAGTTTTTGAGATAGGTTGATTTAACTGTAATTTTGGTTAAGTTATATTTGCTGCTACGGAACCCTTTGTGCGCGAGCCCGACTCGCACTTGGCCGGTTTTTTATTATGACTTGTAATACAATCATATTTTTACAAGATCGCAAACAATGACCTGACTCCGTACTTAGTAGCTTAAGCACTTTAGTTACAGATATCAGACCACAGAGGAAACACAAATATACTAAAGTATAAGATATTTAAGAACATAAATTACACCCAGACACTGAACAAACACAAGTAATTAACACACGAATGTTTGTCTAGAGTGGGGTTCGAACCCACTACCTTTGGCGTATCAGGCAGAGTCACCATAGAGAAAAGTATGTACCTGAGAGTCACTACCAAATGCACCATCCGGCCAGTCATCGTATTTTTTTAATATTAAATGGCACTTGACCTCATCTCACCTGATGGAGAGTGACAATGAGGTCTAAGATGTAGCGTGCTTTCCAGAAGAAGCCTATTCACTCTCGACTTAAAGACACCCAAATTGTAGCTCTCTGGGAATACAGAAGCCGGCAAGTTGTTCCATTCCTTAGCAGTTCGTATTAAGAAAGAAGAAGCGAAACGCTTAGTGCGGGCTGGTGGAACTTCCACAGTGTAAGGTTTCGTAATGCAGAATAGTGGGATTTTAGTAAGGGACATGGGTGGTAAATGTATTTTTACCCGACTACAGCAAAGCAAAAGGAGGGTTATGATTTTGACAGGCTATGTATGTTATGTATGTTCATCTGTTTCCACGTAACTTCTAAACTACTTCGATAAATGACATAATTATCATTATATAAGCGTCTTAATTCTCCGCTGGTTATAGGCTATATGAGGCCCACCCTGGGGGGAAGGGGATAAAAGGTTGGCAGCGCACTTGTACCTCCACTAGTGTTGCAAGTGTCCATGAGCGGCGGCAATTGCTTACCATCAGGTGATCCGCTTGCTCTGTCTGCTACTATCACAAAAAAAAAAAATCTAATGTGGCGCCCTCTAGCGGATTTTCATGTTTGGAAAGGCGTAGTCACACGTTACATATACCTACCTACCTACCGTGTAGCACTTAGACAACGTGTGACTGCGGATTTCCAAACATGAAAATTTATCTCTACATAGTGAATATTGCATATTTCAGAATAGTATTGTGTGACATTATTGTAAATTGACAACGAAGGCTTGTTTTATACTTTTTCAGCGTCGTTTTTTGGGTTTAGTTTTTTATGCTACTGTGCTAAGGTCTCGTATCTTTCAGCTCTGGCGGATAGCGAAGTCTTTGTGTTTCGCCGGATGTGGCTTTACGTCTTCACGTGTAATTGAGACCTCGTCCAGCTTCACGGGAATGCAACTTCTTTAATTGTCGTGCGATTGTTTGCAAATGCATCATTACTCACTGCGCTATAAAGATAGAGACTAACTATGACATATAGTCAACGTAAATTCTTGTGGGAGACGGTTGGAAGACACCGACTGCCACGAGTTTTTGGGTCGAGTGTTACAGTTGTATGTAGTTATCGCGCGATTTATTTGTGTAAAGAAACCTCGCTATAAGCTTTTATAATTAGGTAGGTATATAAATTGTGTACCTTATATTAAAGCCTTTAAGTTCATAGTTAAAAGTAAAGGAAAATTTTATTTTCGGTCTTTTAGATTATAGCATATTTAATTAAGAGCATTTTTATAAAAGTTTCGAGGGTTACTGTTGCTTACCTATAGGTTGCGTTAAAAAAGCTATCGCTTGTGAAAATTCCGCTTTAAGGCGTCTGTTATACTCAGGTCCAACTTCAACGTCATTGGTTGTTAAGTGACATTTTGACATTACATATCAAAAATAACCAATCACCTTGTAGATGGCCCTCAGCCTCAGTCCTAAAGTACGCCATCTAGCGGAATTTTCACACGCGATAGCCTCGACAGCAGCGACAGCTATTATATAATCTGTGGCGGCGGTTCTTGACTCATGTTAGGTATCTACGTATGTCGGATAGTGACATACGTTACTCGCTCACAGGACGCGTTTCCGCTGTTATTATAAAAACTTGTATCCTGAGTCCGGTATAATGAGTGGGAAACCTTATTTACTCTCTGCTACGATAAAATATCAGGCACAAAATATAAAGGACACAGAAGTAGACTGCCCACTAAGAGCTAAAAACATGTCATGTACTCACGCATGCGCACTAACGGGCAAATACGCTTTTCGCACCAACATTAATCCTAATTTAATGACATAAGATTGTCGAACTGTCGAACGCGTCTGTGTAGCTGGCCGCCGCGCCTTATGCTACTCATGGCCGACCGGCCAACAACCTCTAGCATAATATGCTAGAGTTGAATTATGTCAAAGAACTCTTCTAAATTCAAAATTAGGGCTGAGTCTCCTTTCTGTGTCCTTTATATTTTGTGTATCAGGTCAGCTCTGATTTTTTATCGTTATTTAAGTAATTCTTAAAAAGCAAATAGCTTTTCTGCCTAAATACTAACCGCTCTCCAAGTCGAGTTACCTTTTTTGGAACTGGAACCGTCCTTATGTCTGAGACACAAGTGCTACTTTTGCACGGGGGGACAACTGACCGTGTCGCTGACTGTACAAGCCATTATTGACCTAAAAGTATCTGCATACGCTTAGTGTAGGTACCTATAATTGTTTAAAGTTAACGTCAGTGAATAGTGACAAAGTATCCGTGAGAAAGAAGCGAGGTATGCGCGGACAATGCGCAGCTTGCTCTGCGCAGTCTGCGCGCGCGCAGCCCGCGTCACCGTGGAGGAAGTAATTACGTTCTGACTGTTTATTTGCTTGAATATTATTTTTTGCAATAGTTTTGTTATAGCGGTAGTTCTTGGGGTGAATGTCAAGACTGTTCGTTGAAAGGAGAGCGGCCATGCGGTTGCATCTAGTTACAGGAAACCAATCGTTGAAAAAGAAAGAAAGAAAGAAAGAAGAAATGTTTATTTGGAACCAAATACATATTTACGAAACATAAACAAAAACTGAACAATACAAACAAAAATATACATATTGGTACCAAAATGGTCTCCGCTCAGTATCCGGCTGAGCGTGTCACACATTGTGTCACACTCAACCACTGGTATTCTGCGGATGCCAGAACAACGGCCTCAGCCGACGACAGCTATTATCAAAAAACAAACAACAATATTGCTAAGTATATGAATGAAAAATGAAATAAAAATATTAATATAATATATAAAATTTATGCAATAAAAATAATATAATATGAATAAATAAGTACTTAAGTTATTTGTATTGGCGAAAGTTGCTTATGTATATTGGATAGATGTGAGATGCTATTTTAATATTATGTACTCTTCTGTAAGTTTAGTAACAAAGACTTGTATTTTAACTTGAAGGTGTAAATTGTGGCGGAGCTTTTTTTGGCGGTGGAATATTATTCCAGCACTTAGCAGAGTACCGGAAACTACCTCGGAATGCAGCGGTATTATATGGTGGACATATAAGGCGATCAATGATCCGAGATTGTCGATGCGTGAATTTAGCTTTTCAAACAAATATACAGGAGTTTGATGTCTGTTTACTCCAAGAGTAAACTTGCAAAATGCAAAGCACGGCGTGATTCCATATTCATAAGATCACTCTTATTCAAATAAGGAGTCACGTTGAGTCACCACAATTTGATGATATTCCAGTTGATCCCCCTTTTAAAAGAATAAAAACAATAATAATGACCTCCTTCTTAAAACGAAAGAACGAACTCAAAGAGTGTACTCCTTGATAAAAGGTCGGCAACGCATCAGCGACTTCTCTGATCTCGCAGATGTTCATGGGCTGCGGTGTTAACATACCAGCAGGTGACCCGCCTCTAGCTAGGTGATCCGTCTGTTAGTCCGCCACCTATCATATAAAACATACCTAAAGGTAAGCGCTTGCCGCAACAGCAGCGGAGTCACTGACAACCTTTAGCCCCTTTATAAGGGGGGAACTTATTAGGCATTTAGGTATCCACCTCAACTGCATTATGATGATACACTTCGACTGATGTGTCTGGGCTCGTTTTTCCTTCTTTGGGTGCCTGGGGAGCAATTCTGGTGCCCTCGACATTGAAGTCCAATTTAGACATTTGTATGAACGAATGTATGATATCTTTATAAAATTCGACTTCAATATCGAATACTCATGTAACTACATGAATTGCGCCCCATATGTCGAAGAGCCCCGAAGAGAATTTCGCTCAAACAGGGAAGGGACCTCAAGCGCAACCATCACGCGATCCACAAACCACTGCGCCATTGAGGCAGTCAAACAAACAATAATAAAGAAAAGAAGAATGGATTACAAAAAATAATAATAAATACTTGATTAAGCCAATCAGCATAAGTATGAGGAATTTATTGAAATGACTTGAGTTATTTCTTATTATTTCTACAAACGCGTTGAAAGATTTTCTTTATCCAGTGAAATCAGAATTTTATAATGTTTTATATAAATTGTTCACATATTTAACTGGTTATCAAGCGATGCATCGATACCGTTACGAACTTATCGCAGTACAATTGCATTATGCCTAGGGTTACCATAATTCAGGGCTTTGATTAGAGACTTTATGGGAACGGAAAACAAAAACTAACCCTTTTAATTTTGTAAAAAAATAAATAAATTGTAAATGTATAAAATAATTTTAACATTAGACCATAATGGAAATGCGACACAGATATCTTTGTAATAAGTAAGTAAGTATAAGTTAAAAACAAATAAAGTGCCATTCATCAATAGATTTTAATGTAATAATACCCTGTCAGGGTCATGTACACCTAAATAATCACTGTTTTGTTAATATTTTCAAGTGGTATTAACTCCGTCAGTACTGACAATTTGTATAAAATATCTATATTAATCCTTAAAATACCGGTTAAATCTTAAAAGTTAAATGATTAAATAAACATGAATGCACAGGTATGAACTGAAAATTACACAAAGGAATGAAAACTTATTAAAAGTCATTCATATTAGAAATTGCAAATTTCTTCAGTTCAAAATGATCACAAAGCCTTGCTGTTCCCTTGTCGAGTTGAATTTATTTACAGTTAATCAATGCCACATTTGTATTGAGTATTGAAACGATATTAACCCTTATATTTTTGCATTGTACCACATGTAAGTGTACGAAACGTGCGTGAGCTGAAATATTCATGTTATACCTACACTAAAATGTTGTTTATCTATGTGAATAAATAAAATTTATGATTATTTGTAAACAATCAAAGAAAACACGAAAGATATTTGTGGCAAAAAGAACAGTTAGAATCTAAAATGTTAATAGGTATCATTTGGCACTAAGACGACATCGTTTCAATGGCAAAATGCACCATTACAAAAGATGTATAGAATTATTGTCTAGGCTAGAAAACTGTAATGCTGTATTTTTCATTGTAGAAGTGAAATTTTTAAGCGCTATAAGTACAATTCGAACAGATCAGCTGGACTTAATCTTCAAACAGTTAAAAATCTTCTCTGGTTGCCCATAGACACCCATCTATGGGCGGCGGCGATCGCTTACTATCAGGTGATCTATCTGCTCGTCTACCACCTTTCACATAAAAAATAATTTTACGATATCCGGGGCCGCTCCTATCAAACTCAAAACCAAATATTTTTTCACACAATAGTTTAGCAAAAAATAATTAAATACACTAAAATAAAATATGCGCATTTTCCTACATTTATCCATCTAAGCCATTTCTCATGGCTACTGTTCTCGGAACATCACTTATCTACAGCGAACCGCTTATGTGAGAATCGTTCTGTTATACTTTCCAATTGTCTGTGTTCGCGTGCCGCCTATCTGCCATCGGCGTAGGCGCAGATATCCCATGCCTGCCAGAGATTGGATCGCGAAGTCTTACAACTTAGTCAATTTGATCCTTACTCGATTAGGTTTGCGTATCTCTTACATACATTGACCTGACTCCGTACTTAGTAGCTCAAGCCCTTGTGTTACAGATATCAGACAACAGAGGATCACAAATATAATACTTAAATACATACATTTAAACCCAGTTACTGAACAAACACAAGTGTTCATCACACGAATGTTTGTACAGGGTGGGGGGTCGAAGCCTCTCGACCTTTTGTCGTATGAGGCAGGGTCACTACCAAATGTGCAATACGCTTTATTGTGACGATTTTAGTTTTCTCGTCTCATGCTGCCACAGTCAGCATTATCAGTGACATCACAAATAATTACACAATACTCATAGAAGGTCGTCTCTAACTGACATGATTACCGAAGAGTTCATTGACCTGCGAGCTCCAAAAGGCGGGGGGAAAGAAAACATTATGAGGAAATCGGTTAGGAACTCAAAACTGCGGATACCAAATCCTGAATTTTTGTGCTTTCTTGTAAAATTGTACTAGGAGCTCAGAAGCAAACTGCATCTGAAGAAGGTAAATTTTGTAATGACAAACTGAAATGAGTGGTTTTTCAGAGTTTGTGATCTATTTCTTATCAAAAGGGAATCTCTAACAAGGAATTTCACGATGAGGGCTATTTTGAAATGCAGCATAGCTGTAAGCCCCTCAAAGTCTTCCTGCCTTAGGACGTTCTCACGTAATTGTTAACCGATCATGATCACAGTATAAATATTCAAAGTGGTTGGACTTTGCTCGTTTGACCCCCTAAAAGTATTCCGTAATTTACGGAAAAGAGGTTTTTATCTTATAGGTAGCAGACTAGCAGACGGATCACCTGATGGTAAGCGATTTCCTAACATCACTCATGAAGAAGCACAAGTGCTGTCAACAATATCTGCCATTTTTCTAAATGCATCCCAAACGTCGAACACAATATTTTATTTTTTATTTTTGTGAAATCATTAAAATTTGGGTTTAGATCAATGTATGGGGCGCTATTATTTATACTGGCTGGAGTGACCCCTGTAACTCGGTCACTCGGAGCCTTCGCGTCCGCATTCCCCGCGGGGGCAAACGCGCCGCTTGCGCTTGCGCAACGAATGTCAGCCGCTGATGCAAGGCCGCGTGCAGTTTAGCATTTGCAAAAAGTGATGATATGTATGAAATTAAGTTAAATATGAGCTGCAAATTAGCTATTTAGTACTATAAATGTATGTTATTAGGTATTTGTAAGTCTCTTAGAATGATCCTTAGACAAAATGGTATACGTAAATTATCAGCCTTTATACTGTCCCACTGCAGGGCAAAGGCCTCCATCAAAGAATTTATCTAGTCATCGCTACTATGATGGGATTAGGCTTAATCTCCACGCTTGTGAAAACTCGTTGCACTGTATGCGAATTCAATATACGGTAAAATTTTGGTACTAGGTATAATATTCACCAGGCAATAAATAATGGCGTAGTTAGGTACAGACAGCCACACATCAGGTTACCACAATCTGTCAAATTTCTTCAATTGATAAAGAACCCAACGCGTTTGACATAAAGGTGAGAATGGAATGAGGAAATTTGTCATTTTTGAATACTTTGATGTATGGAACGTACGAAACAGCTGATTTTGATTTTACTTATTTTGATGATCTAACATGAAAAAGATGCTTTAGGTATTCGTTTTTATTACTATTACTAGTGGCCGCCCGCAACTTCGTTTGCGTGAACTTTATGACTCTTGACTTAAAGATGATTATTTAAATAGAATTTAACAAAAATATTACTTATTATAAATGTTCGTTTATAGGTTAATAGATTTTTAGTCTGTCCTGGCTCGTTCTCCGCCGTTTCTGCACCGATTGCCACTGAAAATTGGTAAAGAGATGTATACTGATAATCCAAAAATTGGTTTTTAACATTATTGAAAAATAATTATTTTTCACCCCCCTTTCCATACAGCGAAAAGTTAATTCGAAAAATAAATTCGACTTACCCCATCGTCTGGTCGGTATCGTTAAAAAGGTATCTTTAAATACAACAAAAATTGCCTTGACATAATGTGGATCAAACCCCCCAGTTTCGAGATATATTAATACAAAGTTAAAATTAGAGCTTCCTCTCCCCCCCCCCCAACTTTTGAAATACTATTAAAATAATTCTGAAAAAAATATGCTCTATACCTCCAAGTAAGTACCTACGTACAGCCACACATCACAGTAAATACTGTCATACACATTAAGTTGAATATCAGTTGAGGAAATTTGAC
>JABMDO010002171.1:0-10088 GCA_014851415.1 Cnaphalocrocis medinalis
TTGAAGTACTCACGTCCAGGGCCAAACGCTGATATCTTCTAAGGAACACCTGCGAAAACTGCATGGTTCAACAACACCAGGTTGTTTTCGAGACCTAGGATGTCTTAAGTTCTATAACAAGGGTGCTGTTGACGGCTGGGAAAGATCTACCAATAGTAAATATCACTTCAGCGCTGGTGTCGTGCGATATGAACTGGCCAAACTCCATAAACATCAGGTTGTGTATGAGGCTAGGGTACTCGCGTCCAGAGTCAGACGCGAATGCCTTCTAAGGAACCCCTGCCAAGAGTAGACCAAAGCAACTCTGGTCTCACGGACTTTCAACTTGCCTAACTCCATGGGTCAACAGCACCAGGTTATTTTTGAGACCTGGGATCTCTTGAGTTTCATATCAAGGGTACTCCTAAAAAGACCTACCTATAGTAAAGATGACTCCAGCGCTGGTGTCGTGGGCTATGAACTGGCCGAACTGCATGAACATCAGGTTGTGCGTGGGGCTGGGGTGACTCCCGTCTAGGACCAATGCGCTGCTGACTGCGCGAGCGCTGGGTAAGGGAAGACCCGTGGAGGAAGCTCGCATCGCCCAGGTTCCTGTAATAACGATTTTGATTCAAATAGACATTAGGATAGTTTTGCTGTGAGAAATTTTCAGTTTCAGCCCAAAATCTAGAAGTTCTGGTGTGTCAGTGGTCTTGTTGTATGTACGTACCCCGTGGCTCGGAAAGCAGGTTAAGCTCTTGGTGCTGAGCCCAATCCCTTTCCGTTCGTAAAAAACTGGTATCTCGTTGGAACATGACGGTAAGGGAATAGAGAGCGCACTTGTGGTGGCACACACTTATGCAATGCAAATAATATCCTGTCTACGTAACTAAATGTTGAGGTTGGCTGCCATAGCCGTTAGAATCGTTAGGAGGATATTATTGTATCTGATAATCATCATTTCAGCTGAAAAAGCTGGATAAACGCCTCCCCAATGTTCTGCACACAAATTTATCCTGTGCCACCGCACTTCCACGACCTTCACCAAACCATCGGTCCACCTTGTGGGGGACCTAGCACGGCTGCGACTTCCTGGGCCTCCACTCAATTACCATCCATCATATCGTCACTGGAAAGGCAACTTTTCTGCTGTGCGAAAGGGTCGTTTCGAGAAAAAGCCGTTTAAAGTTTTTTTTTTTTAGAAAAAAATTCGTACCTTTTTGTCCTGTTATCCGATTTTAACAAAATAAATTGACAATTGCTACGGCATTTTTTGTTTATTTTTACACGTATATTGCATACTGTCGTGATAGCCAGAAATAGCTGTGGGTTGGGTAAGAGACACGCAAAAGAAAAAGTGACCTCAACTTTCTTCAAAACTTGGTAAGGCAAAGTTTCTTACCAAGCAGTTAATAATTTTATTGCAGTTTAAAATACTGACGTATTCATCAATAATCCATTGAAGTAAGTTAAAATTTCTTTTCACGTGGGTTTGAATCAGTGAAGTAAAATTACTTTTAGCACTGTCAATATATTTATGTAGTGCTATAAAACTTGTGTGAAGTGAATTGCCTATGTAAGCGCACAAAAATTTCTTTAAGATATACTTTGTTGCAGTTTAGTGCAGGGTAAAATTACTTCGTACACGAATGCAACCTTAATGTGATTATTTTTTTATTATTTCTGGCTTTTATTATTTCATGGAATAGTTTTAATAGGTGTTACCTTAGTAAATACTTTCCTAAGATGATGAAAGATATTTATTACAATTACTACCTACATGAATTGGATTATTATTTTGTCATTAACATGAACTTATTTGTAGTGAACTATATCTATATGAACCAACAGAAAATATGCTAACGTAGCTATATCTTTGGACAACAGTCTGAGTATCATTGTTATTACTATCCTACTATTAAAGGAAAAAATAAATCAAGTACCATTTTGAATATTACGCTGTTTAGATCACAAAACAAGCTATGTATAACCTCAGTTGAAGGAAGTTTTAATATGTAGGTAGGTACTCTTTAATCATTATCAGGATTCTTGTTAGTATAAAACTCCCAGATACGAATAGTCTCTTCTGTAATCTGTAGCTTAGTCAACAAAATGACATTTTGTTGAGGTACGTTGAACAAAACGCGTAAAGTACTATGAAAATCACGGCGCTTACGCCTTTTCGTTCGCGAACAAATTTTATCCTAGAAGCGATATAGCGCTGCGTGAATTTCGCATGCTTAGACGATTGAATTATTTTTCAGCGGTACTTTCAAAATGGAACATGTCTTTTGCATACGATAGCTCCTCTAGTTCTACATTTACCTCAATGCTTTGAGATTAGCAAATTTACTTACATATTATAGGGTATTTGACAAAAAAAAATTATGTGTTTAATCAAAAGACCTCTCAATTTAAGAAACATTATTGAAAGAATTGCTCGATTCTGATTTGAATCACCTGAGATATCACAACTTTAAGAGCACATATTTTGGGCAAGCCCAAAAACGCTCTATACAAATGGCTTCAGGCAAGTGACGTCACACGCCCGTATCTTGTATGCGCGTCTAGTAAATTTTGTTTGGTAGCTATATCAAATGTTTCGTTTATGTAAATGGTTTCATAATAAAAGTTGGTGAAAAATGTACGGGTAGTTCGATGATATATATATATTTTTTTAATTTTATACTTTAAAAATAGACTTGCCCATGAAACTTTGAATGCTCATAAAACCAGCTAGACGTTATATTTTTAACTGAAAATGTTGGCCATTGGTTCTCATTTACCAGTATTTTGGAAAATTATAAATATTTTTTACTATATCGAGATTAGTCAAATACCCTATTAGTAATCAGACTACCAGTAGCCAATTTTACTTAAAGTGCAACTTGTATTTATTAACGGTAGGTAAAAATTACTTATAAAACATTTGTTTAACAAAATCCAGAAATTGTTTTATACAAGAAATTGTGCCAAACTGGAAATACGAAAAATCTCCTTTTTTTCGGTTTTCTTAACGCCAAAAAACTTGCTCTGATCGTAATGGGACCCAGACAGAACGACGCAGAAAAAATCGCTGATTCCGAATATATAAATAACTCAAAATCGACATTTTGTTTGCAGCAGAAAAGTTGCCTTTCCAGTGACGATATGTATTATTACCATCGCTATAATCAGGTGGTAGCAGCCTCTCGTAGCCGGTATGCACTGCGCCCCAGCTGGTGGCCTTGGCGTTGTTGCACTCGCCTCCGACGCTCCGGTACCGACTCGGGGGGCTCGGGCACGAGGGAGGCGGTGGGCAGAAAGGACCTGAAACCAACAGTGCTTAAAGATATCTATCACCAGCGGTCGTCTAAAGCTTCGCTCAGTACAGTATTATTATATATTAGGTACACTTACCGTCTGCATGGCCAGTGAACCCCAATGCCAGTTCATTATCAGACAAGGCGTCTCGCGCTTTTAGCTCTTGTGCTGCGAAGAGGTTCAGGAGACCACCCCGCCCCAGTTGTTCTGCTCGTTTGTCGTATGTCATCACAGACTGCAAAAGGAGAAAAAAATCTAGATGAGGTTTCAAAATATGTACATCTACTTAAGTTTCACGTCCAGTAGGGTATGAGTTTGAGGAGAGTTCTGCAGGAGCCATCGCAATCCAGCGATGCGGGCGCCGTCCGCCCGCTTATTGACCGGCCTCAGATTAACTTTCATGTCAATCAAGTCAAGTCAAAGTCTTATTTCAGATCAATTAAAGTCATGGGTGAGCCCAAAACTACCCGTTTCTCCAGCTGGCGGGTGTGCATAAGACACCGCCGAAAGGCAGCGACGTCGAAAAAAAAAGATGGAGTTATGACCGAATGGTGTCTAGAAACGGCAGACAAAATCCAGGTCCAGGTCAATGCATCGCCAAAATATACATTACGTAGATTCGAGCAGCTCAGGACCGGGTGATCAAGGACATTATCTTAATGGAAGGGAGACCTATACGTGCCTATACTCAGCTATGGGTGATGTTAAAATTTAGCCAGTGACAATATCCAACATAAGGGTTTATACTTACAAGATGGTGCGCATAGCTGGGTGAAGTTGGTTTGACCAGAACGTGTTCCGGCTTCGCCAGGAGCCGCTCCGCCTGGCCCAGCCACTCGTCCAGCTTCTTCTTGGACTGGTGATGAGCCGTCTTCACGTCGGCGGAGCTCGCGGCTGATGATCGGCGGGACGCGTGCTCCGATTCCGCTAACCCAATAATATTGTTAGATCAAGGTTTAGTTTAGTTAGTTAAGTGAATATTTTCGTTCGAATGAATGTTCTCTCGTACAAATATAGGCCTTAATATCAATTATTTTAATTAATAAATTCACATAATATCCTATACCTGACACTTTATTAATGTCGTATGACCCAAAAGCCTCTTAAAAGACATAAATGTCTGCTGTCTGGGCCTTACGACGTTAAGTAGCCTACTTAAGTAAGCACAGTGTTATAGTAATCAGACAACTGAGGTATTAAAACGTAAATACAGACCTACACCTATAAACCTATTCTACCCAGACACTGAAACAAATCAAACAAGCAACGCACGAATATTTCTCCAGAGCGGGAATCGAACCCACGACCTTTAGCGCATGAGGCAGGGTCACTATCAAATGCGCCATCATGCCTTTCAGACATTTTCACAGTGGGGGAGTCACACTTTAGCATGAATGAACCGGCTCGGCCGGAGTGATACCAAGGCCTCACACCGGCGCGGCGTGAAGCGTGCGTGAGTGTACTAAGGCGGGCTTAAGGGTTAAAGCAGCGCCCTTATGACTCAGCTGGTGTTGCCGGTATCTATGGTCGACGGCTATGCCAACCGTACCGTAACCGTATGCGCGTTTGCCACCTACTAAATAAAAATATAAAGCCTATCGTTTTGTCTGAGCTATATGACCTTAATTATAAGTGCCCTAAAAACATTATATTCGACACTTACCTGCATGGTGACTTCCAGTGAAGCAACAGACGCCTAACAAGCTGGTCCCCTTGAGATGGCAAGTAGGGTTGTGCGAGTTAGGCCTGAGGTGTGCGGGGCACTGCACCTTGGGTACGCAGCGGCCCTGGCGGGGGCACGCTGCGCAGGGAGGCTCTTTCACATGTGCGTGCCCTGGATTAAGACCACAGAACACACGAGTAAACAAGGCTGTTTCACTATAGACGATAAGTAGGATTGTGTGATCTAGGTGCTATCAGATAGGTACCCATTCAAATTGCACAATAATGGTCAGAGTACCTAAAATAAACTTTGCAAATAGGTTTTGAAAACCATGACTATTTCTCACAATTTTCTCACTTTAAATAAAATAATAATTATCTCCTTAAAACGCGTCCTTTAAAATGTCACTTAGGAAAATCTATCGTTTTTACTACGGAGAAATGATTTGTAGCGCATTACCAGATAGCAAGCGAGCTTGCTTCAAACTTGATTTTAGATTGTCACGTCAAACATGAAAAATCAAGTTTATGACAAAATTTGCTGTAAGCTTGTTGATTAAGGTATGATGTTTCAAGGCTTTGACAATTTTGAAGCAAAGTTCGACCGCAAATATAAAATTGTAATGCTATGTATTTGTACTAGATTACCAAGTTATTTGTGCGGTTCAGGGAACGAAACGAACTCTGTGCATTTTGTTTAGCAAAGCAAACCGCAAATCATCATCAGCAACCCACGTTCGTCCCCTGCTGGACATAGGTCTCCCCTAATGCACGCCGCCGCTCCCGATTTTCGGCCACTCTCATCCAGCTCACTCCAGCCAGCCTTCGAATGTCGTCATCCCATCTTGTAGCAGGGCGTCCAACACTACGTTTGCCGAGTCGCGGTCTCCACTCAAGGACCTTGTGGCTCCAACGGTTGTCAGTTCTGCGGCTAATGTGACCAGCCCACTGCCACTTCAGTTTGCTAATTCGATGGGCTATGTCGGTGACTCTGGTTTTTTGTCGGATTACATCATTTCTGATGTGGTCCTTCAAAGATACTCGTGTTGTTCTTCAAGAAAGGCGACAACCGCAAATATAAAATTGTAATGCTATGTATTTGTACTGGATTACCAAGTTATTTGTGCGGTTGACGTGTTTATTTTCTACATCGCGATGACGAGATTTTTTTCCAAACAATGACTACCAGAAGTCCAATTTGTGATTATTACTAGAGTCATGGATTCTTTATTGAAATCGTGATTGTTGTGGAGCGCCACTCGGGGACGTCTGCCATGCCACTGCGCCCTGCTTGGGAAAGTGTGTGGAACTGAGACAAGGTTTTTTTATATGATAGGTAGCAGACGAGCAGGCGGATCACCTGGTGGTAAGCAATTGCCGCCGTCCATGATGAACACATACAACAAGTGCGCTGCTAACCTTTTATCCCCTTCCCCCCCGATTGGCCTCCAAACTTTGTTATGTCAAACTTGCATACACTTTATAGAATAATTTTCTAGTAAGTTTGTTGCTTCGGAACTAGAAAGTTTGATTTAACCTCGCCTCAAGTTTATACACTTGCCACGGCAAATTTGAGACAAAGCTTCATGTTTGATACATCAAACCTATCGCAAGTCAGTTTCAAGTTTAAATTGTTATCTGGGATTTATATTCAATGTCCTTTAAGGTAGGTAGGTATGTAGGTATTATAAAAATAATAATTTATTAAACATTCTAACAAGGAAAATAAAAACAAAAGACTAGGGTAACCGAGACAGTGATTGCCCAGTGTATAGTGATTGCCCGAATTAAGGTTAAAATACATTTCAACTTACTTTCAAAGGTGTAGTTTCACATTAAATCCGTTAAATATCACGAGGATACTGTTAACTAGAGTTCTAAATGAGACATTTGGCAAAATTTTCAATAAAAATATTGTAATGGCAGTTTTAGGACAGCGGGTGTCCGTCACTTCAATATATGCGAATTCCTTACAGAATTTGTTAAGGACACATTTTGTGGTTTTGAAGTTTGTATCACTTTAATTTTCTTTTTTGAGCGTTAAAGCACAACGACGTGTTAGTTAAAGCTTTAATGTTTCATTTGAAGCAGTTATCGTGGCGTAATTTTATTCCATTAAGTATTTTAAGGGGGTGGGCAATCACTATACCTAAAATATGAAAAATTCAGTGATTGCCATACCAGAATTCAGTTATTGCCATAGGCATGAGACAGTGATTGCCCGGGTAGGTATTTACTAAATCACGTGAGGGATATAATAATCGAACCTAATATTTTCTTTATATCCTGTAACTTTCTTTATATCTAATAGGTCTAGGTAGGTACTTACTTCAAGGAGTTTTGAAAAATACTGCTTTTTACAATAAGTTGACCTTAAATAGGGGAAAATTTGATCTGCTACCGCAAAACTTGGAGGAAAGGTGGTAAGAAGAACAACCAAATAATATATGTGAAATAAATATGTATAATATCCTATGCCTATCGTAATTATATTATGTATTTTACCGTAGGAGAGCACGCTTCAGAATGAATAAGCCGGCTTAAACGGAGTGATCACAAAAAACCAACGTCAAGCGGCGCTAACGCGTGAGTGTGCCGGAAACTCTATGAAGGGGGAAAAGAGTTAAAGAGTTAAAACGTTGCAGCGCATTTGTGATTCCCCTTGATGTTGCGATTGTCTATGAGCGGTGGAAATCGCTTACCATCAGGTGATATGTATGCTTGTGAGCCACCCATCACATAAAAACTGTTAACCGTTACCCTCACTCACTCGGCGAAACTCACCTGTGCTGAGTTTCTCCGAGTGAGTGAGGGTAACGGAGGCCACCCGGTGGGGGGGGGGGGGGGGGGTAAAAGGTTGACAGCGCAGTTGTGACTCCAGTGGTGTTGCAGGTGACCATGGGCGGCAGCATTGCTTATTACATATGATGTGACAGCAAAAACACATTTTCGCTTTTTGTTGGCATCACTTGATGGTAAGCGAATGCCAACGCACATACTCAACACCAGTGGAGTCACAAGAATGCTGCCAATGTTTTAACCCCCCATTGGGCCTCCTACAACCTCCAAAACTGTATCAAAATTGGTACTTTCCATTTATTCGCTGAGATAACGAGAAACTAGATAGAACGATTTGATGATTTTACTAGATTTTGAAGTTAAACGCGTTTTCTAGTCAATGGTATCTTATTTGGATGATGTTACTGATTTCAATTGCTTAGAAATATATCTTAACGCACAAAACTTACGAAAGATCTAAAATTTTAAGTATTTAATAATATTTTATAGAATTACAACGTGCGGTATAGGTGGCAATAACTGTCTCATTTGATTGGCAATCACTGTGTCAAGTGGGCAATCACTGTGTTTTTAGGAGATTTTTTTGTTATACGTTATAATTATGAAATATTCTTTAGATGTTTGAATTATTGCTAACTTATCTCATTGCTAAACTATTAACGTTGTCAAATAATTACACTCAGATTCCTGATTGTTAAAGTAAAGGATTATATTGAAATAAAACTAGTGTCAATTTCTTAAGTGGGCAATCACTATCTCGATCACCCTACTTCCAAATGTCACGTTTGATCTTAATTTTTTAAAAAAGAAATTCTTATCGGCTAGCGACGAGAATGACAAAAAAGGTTTTTAATAACGTGGCCCTTAATTATTTTTATTACATAATCATTTTAACATCAGCAATGCAATAGGCTACTGGCTGGAATGCTGATGAAACAAAATCGCAAATTCCGAACTCATTTCTTTTTTTCAAATAGATTAAAAATAAATTATAAACCAAAATCGCTTGATTGCTATTCTATTCCTTTTCATGAGGTCACTCTCAGACTCACAAACACACACAGACAGCTGCACAATCTGGCCACTGAGCAAGTAATCACTACGTAATCTGGCATGAGGAAAAAATTACGATTTTTTTTTATAGAAAGTAGCTACTTAGTCTGCATTTTATCCTACAGGTACTAACCTTCGTTCTGTCCTAAAAATTGGCCTCTCGCCCTTCCATGTGCTTCGCAGACAACTTGAACCACGGGACAGACTACCACCACGTATAGAAAGATATTTAACACGGCTTGAAAAGACTTCATTTTGTTGATAAATTTAACTATTATTGTTTGTTTTTTGATTAGCAGATTACAATTTTACATTATTTCTTTGCGCACGCGTTCAATGCACCCTGACTTTGATTGAAATGAAAGATCAGATAGTTTTTGACATTTAGGTCATTTTACTAAGAGAAAAGAGGGTAGGCCAATATTGATATTTTTTTAAGTAGTCTCGGCGGAATCCGTAGGTTGATAAAAGGCTAAACACCCGGGTTTTAACTGAGTAACCGTGACTTTGACTTCTTTCGACAGATGACTACCCACATTATTTACCTATAACAATTTTATTTCACTTGACATTGGCAAAGTTATTAAGGCGCTTTATATGTCTACTAACGGCGTCATTTAAATTAAGTATATTACTTTTTCTCGTTTACGGGGATTCAGCACCAACATCATTTGTTGATTGAACAGATTCTGATATTTGTGTAGTATCTCGGTGATTGTACTATAGCAGCAAATATAAGATTTTTAAAGGTGTACAATACTGTAGTATATTTTTTGATCTATCTTATAAGGTTCAGCCATCGTTTTCAGTGTAAGCACAATAACTTAACCAAAATTACAGTTAAATCAACCTATCTCAAAAACTATAAGAGGATACTTTGATCAAACCAAAAATCGTTGAAAGAGTTAATTAGCATGCATCACCTCTATTTTTTTAGAATTTTATACCCCGTAGTTATAAAAATAGAGGGGGGGGGGGACATACTTTTTACGACTTTGAGAGCTGATATCTCAAAACCGTTCACTTTAAGAAAAATGTTTTTTAGAAAACTTTATATCATTTAAAAGACCTTTCCATTGATACCCCCCACGGGTATGTACATCGAAAAAAAAAATTTCATCCCTCAGTTACATGTATGGGGGGCCCCACCCCCAATTCTTTTTTTACTATTTAGTGTCATATTTTGTAGCGGTTCATACAACACATATTCCCATCAAATTTCATCACTGTAGTACTTATAGTTTTCCGAGTAATCGGCTGTGACAGACGGACAGACGCAGACGGACAGACGG
>JABMDO010002172.1:0-11053 GCA_014851415.1 Cnaphalocrocis medinalis
AAGATTTTTAAAGGTGTACAATACTGTAGTATATTTTTTGATCTATCTTATAAGGTTCAGCCATCGGTTTTCAGTGTAAGCACAATAACTTAACCAAAATTACAGTTAAATCAACCTATCTCAAAAACTATAAGAGATACTTTGATCAAACCAAAATCGTTGAAAGAGTTAATTAGCATGCATCACCTCTATTTTTTTTAGAATTTTATACCCCGTAGTTATAAAAATAGAGGGGGGGGGGACATACTTTTTACGACTTTGAGAGCTGATATCTCAAAAACCGTTCACTTTAAGAAAAATGTTTTTTAGAAAACTTTATATCATTTTAAAAGACCTTTCCATTGATACCCCCCACGGGTATGTACATCGAAAAAAAAAATTTCATCCCTCAGTTACATGTATGGGGGGCCCCACCCCAATTCTTTTTTTTACTATTTAGTGTCATATTTTGTAGCGGTTCATACAACACATATTCCCATCAAAATTTCATCACTGTAGTACTTATAGTTTCCGAGTAAATCGGCTGTGACAGACGGACAGACGGACAGACGGACAGACGGACATGACGAAACTATAAGGGTTCCGTTTTTGCCATTTTGGCTACGGAACCCTAAAAAAATCAGTCATCTGAACTGTTTAGTTTCGTAGTTTATCCAATATTGCAAAATATAAATATAAAATCGATGTTTACGTTATATTTTTTTCCAAATGAACCATAAACATTAAATAAAAATCCTCGTCAGAAATTCAAGATCGAAATCTAGTCTATAACATGTATTTTTTTTAGGTATCGTTCTTAACGATTTACCGAGTTTAAACATACACAAAAGTGCCCAATCCGCGCATGTACAAGCCTTAAAAATGTCCACTCCTTTTACGGTCACCACGGCCGAGAGAACATAGAAAGCATGTTTCCTTAGAATCCTTTGTTTTAACTCCAAAGTATTTCAGACAATGGCCACGGAATTAGCATTGGAGACCAATTTATGTTTGAGATTAGAAAGACGCTTTTACTTCGTGACTAAGAACATTTTTGAAAGAAAGCGAATAAATACATAGCAATTCAAGAATATAACGACAATAATAAATTCGTTGATATATTATGTTTCGCGATTCACGATCCACGTTTTGACGCATACTCTGATTTATAATTATGTGTAGTAAACTGACAGATGAAAATGAAAAGTTTCTATGCATTTTGACATTTTGAATGTGTCAAATTGAGTGATTATATGGGGATGACACATGGACATCTGTCAGTTTACTCTACATGATTAAAAACCAGAGTATAGTTTGGTTAACGCCTGGTTGTCGACCAAGGTATCAGCAAAATTAAGAATAAATCATTTTTACAGCTTATTTATTATAGTGGCCCACCCTCACTTTGTTTCGGGACCTTAGTTCCACTCTCTGCCAACAGATGGCGCTGGGTGTCAATTGCATCGCGCTAGCGTTTCGCCTTTTCGGTTGGTTTATAAGTTCTGTCGATATCTATAGAATTTATGGAGTATAGATATGGAATTATGGATGGATATAATGCGTTTAGGTGATTCCCTAAACTGCAACAAGGGAGGATTATAGTGTATTTTTTAATTTTAGTATTTTTATTATTATTGTTAATGGATGGAATAAATACATTTACTTGGACAATTTTAGGTGGTAGTTAGATTGGTCTTAAATGTTTCATTAATCTCTTTAAAATATTGCTACCTATCTACCTAGCATGCAAATCTTATTATTTAAAAAAAGTTTTAAGTTTAGTTTAATTGTTTCGTTCATTCATTATTGTTACTGTTTTTATTTCATTCGAAATTTAAGTTAATTTAAATCCCAATTTGAATACGTCTGTACGGTAAGTCATGTTGTATTGCCTATTAATAGTTATGTAATTATCTACATAAGAATTATACCTTTCATCCATTTGTTACCGTATTCTGTAACCATTTTGAACAAAATTAGTTATTAAGTACACACTATAAAATTTACTTTACATAAAGCCGTGACTTGTTAATTTGGTATGGGGACTAGAAAAATTGTCGACAAATTTTCAATTAAAGTCTTAAAACAAATGCTGATCTTTTGAACTTCTGGGTTAAAAGACGTGGTTAAAGAGATGATTTAAAGAAATGCCGTATTACGGTATTTTACTTGACTCATACAAATTGTATGACTCAGATGCAACGTGATACTTATTTCTTTTCTTCCTTGAATGAAAGTGTGAAAGGGCGCTATATTCTTTATGATTTGACCCCCTTTTAAATGGCACTGTCTGTATGGAACCCTTATAGCCTCGCCATGTTGATGTTGGTATAAAACATATAATGTGCTTCGGCATGAATGGGCCGGCTCGACCGGAGTGATACCACTGCCTCACAGAAAACCGGCGTGAAGCGGCTCCTGTGCTGTGTTTCGTCGAGTGAGTGAGGGTACCGGAGGCCCATCGGGGGGGAAGGGGATAAAAGGTTGGCAGCGCACTTGTGACTCCACTGGTGTTGCATGTGTCCATGGGCGGCGGCGATTGTTTACCATCAGGTGATCCGCCTGTTCGTCTGCTTCCTACCACATAAAAAAAATGTCACTCGTACTCGTTTTGTTTCGAGCCTATCTTAGACTAGTACCAACCAATAGATGGCGCTGGGAGTCGAATACATCGCGCAACTTTTACCGCCGTGGGAGAGCAACGCTTCGCCATGAATGGGCCGACTCGACTGGATTGATACCATGGTCTCACAGAAGACAGGTGCGAGGCAGCGGTTGCGCTATTTTTCGCCAAGTGAGTGAGGATACCGGTGGCCCAAACGGAGGTACTTGTGACTCTATTGGTGTTGCGGGTGTCTATGGGCGGCCGCAATTGCTTACCATCAGGTGATCCGTCTGCTCGTCTGCCACCAATCACATAAAAAAACAAGTGTTTAAATTTTACGTTTTTTTTATCTATAAGCTTTGACTATTATTATAGTCAAGTTAACTATCTAGGTAAGTACTATAATAGTACAGATAGCCACACATCAGGTTACCACAAACTGTCAAAGTTCCTCAATTGATATTCAACCTAATTGGTTTGACAGTAAGATGAGAGTCGATTGAAGAAATTTGACAGTTTTGTATAATTTGATGTGTGGCTGTACGTACCTACTCGTTTTGTTCCGAGCTTATCTTATACTAGTACCAACCAATAGATGGCGCTGGGAGTCGAATACATCGCGTAACTTTTACGCCGTGGAGAGCAACGGCATGAATGGGCCGACTCGACTGAGGTGATACCACGGCCTCACAGATAACCGTTTTTTTGTCTATAACTTATAAGCGTTGACTATAGTATCTAGTAATAAATCAACGCCCCAGTTGGTCTAGTAGTTTAAGTAGGTACAGGGTCCTGGGTTCTATACCCAGATAGAGCGACATGTATGATTTAAATTTTTTGAATATATTTCGGGTTTGTGATCACCGCACCGCATTAAGCAAGCGTGGTGATTAAACCTAATCCCATCATAGTAGTGATGACTTAATTTATATGATGTTTTTTGCATTATTAAAACAAAAAATAACTACATACCTCAAACACCCAGACCCAAAATAAATATCTCTACACAAACACACATACAACAAACATTTGTCGATTAAACATTGTCTTGGTGTGAGTGGAAATCGAACTTACAACTCTACACACATACTAACATTATATTATATTGTATTTAAATACGTCGAAAAATTTATTGAAGCCTTTATTGGGTATTTGACTAATCTCGATATTGAAAAAAATATTGATACTCTATCAAAATATTGGTAAATAAGAACCAATGGCCAACATTTTCAGTTAAAAATATAACGTCTAGCTGGTTTTGTGAGCATTCAAAGTTTCATGGGCAAGACCATTTTTAAAGTATCAAATTAAAATTAAATATATATCATTGAACTACCCGTACATTTTCCACCAACTTTTACTATAAAACCATTAACTTAAACGAAACATTTGATATAGCTACCAAACCAAAATTTACTAGACACACACAGAAGTTTGAGTTGTGACGTCACAATTCAATAGCCATTTGTATAGAGCGTTTTTGGGCTTGCCCAAAATATGTGCTCTTAAAGTTGTGATATCTCAGGTAATTCAAATGAGAATCAAGTGATTCTTTCGACGATGTTTCTTAAATTGAGTCGTCTTTTGATTAACCACATAAAAAAAATTGTCAAATACCCAATTCCGTTAGATCCACAATTTTTTTTTCACGACTATTGACGCTACTTAGGGTAACCGAGATAGTGATTGCCCAGTGTACAGTGAATGCCCGAATTAAGGTTAACATACATTTTAACTTATTTTCAAAGGTGTAGTTTTACATTAAATCCATTAAATAACACTAAGATACTGTTTACTCGAGTTCTAAATAAGACATTTGGCAAAATTTTCAGTAAATAATATTGTAATGGCAGTTTTTGAGCAGCGGGTGTTCGTCACTTCAATAAATGCGAATTCCTTACAGAATTTGTTAAGGATACATTTTGCGGTTTTGAAGTTTGTATCACTTGTATTTTCTTTTTTGACCGTTAAAGCACACGCCGTGTTAGTTAAAGCTTCAATGTTTCATTTGAAGCTTGTCTTTAACTCCAAAGTATTTCAGACAAGGGCTACGGAATTAGCATTGGAGACCAATTATGTTGAGATTAGAAAGACGCTTTTACTTCGTGACTAAGAACATTTTTGAAAGAAAGCGAATAAATAAATAGCAATGTAAGAATATAACGACAATAATAAATCGTTGATATATTATGTTTCGCGATTCCGAATCCACCTTAGAGTCTATACTCTGATTTATATATATGTAGTAAAACTGGACGAGATTGAAATGTCTATGAATTTTGAAATTTTGAATGTGTCAAATTGAGTGATATGTATGGGGATGACACATGGACATCTGTCAGTTTACAAATAACTTCATATGTATAAACGGGACTGAACGCGACGAAAATGGTTCGCTTGTGACCACGGCTGTAATGTTGTAATGCAGTCGAAACGGCAAGCAGTAAGTGCTAGAATTTACTTATTGATTTTCATCGCGCTTAGTCACGTTTATATGAAGTATTGTATAAATGCAACGCAAAGTTGTAAAAACATATCTGTCAGTTTACTCCACATGATAAAACGAGTATAGTTTGGTTAACGCCTGGTTGTCAACAAAGGTATCAGCAAAATTAAGATAAATCATTTTACAGCTTATTATTATAGGTGGCCCACACCTACTTTGTTTCGGAACCTTAGTTCCAACTCTCTGTCCACAGATGGCGGGGTTTCACTTTGCATTGCGCTAGCTTTTCGCCTTTCGGTTGGTTTAGAAGTTCTGTCGATATCTATAGAATTTACCTCTTACTCGTATAATAGTATGGAGTAGGTATATGGATATTGAATGATGGATGATATAATGCGTTAGTTGATTCCCTAAACTGCAACAAGGGAGGATTATAGTGTATTTTTTAATTTGTAGTATTTTTATGATTATTGTTAAGAAATGGAAATGGATGGAATAAATAGTTTTACTTGGATAATTTTTGGGTGGTAGTTAATTGGTCTTAAACGTTCATTAATCTCTTTAAAACTATTGCTAATACCTACCTAGCATGCAAATCTTATTAATTTTAAAATAGTTTTAAGTTTAGTTTAATTGTTCCGTTCATTCATTATTGTTACTGTTTTTATTTCATTCCAAATTTAAGTTATTTAAATTGTTTCCGTTCATTCATTATTGTTACTGTTTTTATTCATTCCAAATTTAAGTTAATTTAAATCCCGATTTGAGTACGGTAAGTCACGTGTGTATTGTTAATATTGAGTACGCCTATAGGCATGTAATTATCTACTTAAGAATTCTACCTTTCATTCATTTGTTACCGTATTCTGTAACCATTTTGAACAAAATTAGTTATTTATGTACCTTTTGGAAATGTGCAATATAAATTTTACTTTTACACAAGTTATTTGGTATGGGGACTAGAAAAATTGTCGACGAATTTTCAATTAAAGTCTTAAAACCAAATGCTGATCTTTTGAATTACTGGGGTTTAGTTAAAGACGTGGTTAAGAGATGATTTAAAGATGTAATGCCGTATTACGGTATTTTTACTTGCACTTACAATTTGTATGACTCAGAAAGAAACGTGATACTTATTTCTTTTCTTCGAATGAAAGTGTGAAAGGACGCCATATTCTTTATGATTTGGCCCTTTTTGATGGCACTGTCTGTATGGGAACCCTTATAGTCTCGCCATTGATGTTAGGTAAAAACATATTATAATGGCTTCGCGCAATGAAGTGTGGCCGGCTCGGACCGGAGTGATACCACTGCCTCACAGAAAACCGCGTGAAGCGGCTCCTGTGCTGTGTTTCGTCGAGTGAGTGAGGTACCGGAGGCCCATCGGGGGGGAAGGTGGAAAAAGGTTGGCAGCCGCACTTGTGATCCACTGGTGTTGCATTGTGTCCAGGGCGGCGGCGATTGTTTACCATCAGGTGATCCGCTGTTCGTCTGCTTCCTACCACATAACAAAAAATGTCACTCGTACTCGTTTGTTTCGAAGCCTATCTTAGACTAGTACCAACCAATAGATGGCGCTGGGAGTCGAATACATCGCGCAACTTTTGCCGCCGTGGTGAGAGCAAGCTTCGGCATGAATGGGCCGATTCGACTGAGGTGATACCAGGCCTCACAGTAACCGTTTTTTTTGTTCTATAACTTATAAGCACGTGACTATTGTACCTATCTAGTAATAAATCAACGCCCAGTTTAAGTAGGTACAGGGTCCTGGGTTCTATAACCACGGTAGGCGACATGTAGTATGTTTTAAATTTTTCGAACTATTTCGGGTTTGTGATCATCGCATCGCTTAAGCAAGCGTGGTGATTAAACCTAATCCCATCATAGTAGTGTGACTTAATTTATATGATGTTTTTTGCATTATTAAAACAAAAAATAACTACATACCTCAAACACCCAGACCAAAATAAATATCTCTACACAAACACACATACAACAAACATTTGTCGATTATTAAACATTGTCTTGGTGTGAGTGGAAATCGAACTTACACTCTACACACTAATACTACATTATATTATATTGTATTTAAATAAGCGAAAATTTATTGAAGCCTTTATTGGGTATTTGACTAATCTCGATATTGAAAAAAGTATTGATACTCTATCAAAATATTGGTAAAATAAGAACCAAGGCCAAATTTCAGTTAAAAATATAACGTCTAGCTGTTTTGTGGAGCATTCAAAGTTCATTGGGCAAGACCATTTTTAAAGTAAAATAAATTAACATATCATGCATGAACTACCCGTACATTTCCACCAACTTTTACTTAAACCATTAACTTAAACGAAACATTTGAGATAGCTACCAAACAAAATTTACTAGACGCACACACAGAAGTTTGAGTTGTGACGTCACAATTCAAAGCCTTTTGTATAGACGTTTTTTGGGCTTGCTCAAAATATGTGCTCTTAAAGTTGTGATATCTCAGGTAATTCAAATGAATCAAGTGATTCTTTCACGATTTTTCTTAAATTGAGGCGTCTTTTGATTAAACACATGAAAAAAACTAGTCAATACCCAATTCCGTTAGATCCACAAAATTTTTTTTCACGACTATTGACGCTGCCTACCTACTTTATTACTTAATTAAATCAAGATTTAGTCTAAGTTTTATTTTTATTTATTTCTATTTCATTTTAAGTTATTTTAAAATCCTTTATCAGGGAACCAGACCAACTGCTTTTCTTTATATAAAAGTTGTCTGGAAGAAATTGATACAAGAGAAGACCGCTTATTGCATTGTTTGTTGCTGGTGTTATGAATTCTGTTTCTGTGCAATAAAGAATACTATGGTTACACTTTCTAAATTATCCGAAACGTGCAGTTTTCCCTCATACGCACATAGATTTGATAAATCAAGAGTTGCATTCAATCCTGCGATCATTTATGGAAGGCGCGTTTTTATTTTGTTTATTATGGAGAGCAAAATATTTATAATTTATTGTTATTTTAAAAATTACACCCCAAACATTAAAAAAAAATGCCCGCCTGTCAATTTTACCCGCCGAAAACCGCAACAGATTTTTTTTTATGCGAAAAACATAAAGTCCGCCAAGACTTCAGAAAAGAGGTTTATATCCGACCGAAAGTTTCTAACTGGGTCAGTAAGATCTCTAGCCAAAACATTAGCCGACTCGATCATCTCACAAATCAAAACAGGCTTTGACGATCACTATAGTTAGGTCACTTTTCGCCTTCACTTTTAAACTAGCCACTTTTCACTCGCACTTTACATTAATTTAACAAAATTCCACATTAGCTTGACACTAAAAAAGACCTAAATATTCGCGCCCAATTTTCAATCCGTGTCATATCGATATTTTTCACGGTTTTTTTTTTCTGCGGCGTCCCGTCAGCGGACGTGAGCGATCAAAAGCGTACTGGCCATTTTCTCGAAACCTGTTTGAAACACAACACGGTTACAAATTAAAGATGGCAATCCACTGTGCGCTTACTGTCTACGTCACTGTCATTATTAGTATGAAGACATTTTAGTTCCGAGTTTGGCCGTGTATTTATAAACAGTCACAGTGCAAGGAGGTTTTAGTGCTCGCATAAAATGTTGTATGCAGCCGATGTTTTGGAGCGGTCGTGCGTGGCGCTAGTGTCTACTGGGCTGTCAAAATCAGTATGCGTTAAATTAGTTCCACTTTTCGCCGTTGTCACTGTAAGTTAGTTTCGAGCCTCGTCGCGCTGTCACGATTATTATAGTTCTAGTTGGAATTGAAAGTATGTGGTTGTGGAAAAATTTAATAATTGATTGCATCGGTTCGCTTTTAAACTTCTGGAGGGGGAATATAGTCCTTTTGATGACCAATATAGTTTTCGAGTTAAGGTAGTTAGATAAGTCAATGAACGAGTATCCTTACTACTTATTGGGCGGTCTTTAAAGTAGAAAAGTAAAGAACCTAAGGGAAGGGAAACCTATAGCCTATTAAAGTTCACACAACATCTATCTGATAGTTTTAGTAGTACATAACCATTTTTATAATCTGTGGATTGCATTAAAAATTAAAGTCCTCCTTTTGCCGCACCTTTGTCCTTTCTGCTTGACCCAAAGTTTGACTGGTAGAAAATACTTCTTGGCATTAAGTTCGCCTATTGTACGAAGTTTTTGTGCAATAAAGTTTTAAATATTATTAAATAAATAATGATTAAATCAGACTAACATTTATGGGAGTATAAGCTCTATACTCTGATTCATAATCATGTAAAGTAAACTAACAGATGTCAATGTGTCATTCCCATACATTATGACTCAATTGACACATGCAAAATGTCAAAATGCTTAGGAACTTGTCATTTTCATCTGTCAGTTACTTTACATGATTATGAATCAGAGTATAGATAATCCTTCTATAATATCTAGAAAGACCTCATATATTAGTCTAGAAGTATATTTAAAATCTCGGGGTCCCGGGTTCGATTCTTGAATTTTCGACATAGCTCGGGTTTGTGATCACCAATCCGCATTAGGCAAGCGTGGTGATTAAGCCTAAACCCATCATAGTAGCGATGACTTGATTTCTATGATGGAGGCCTTTGCCCTGCAGTGGGACAGTATATAGGCTGATACTTTACTTTTTTCTCTACACCCTGTATAGGAGATGCGTCGAGAAAGGCGTAACCACCAGCGTCATTACAACTTCATTTATCTACAAGTAAGAGTTGTAATGTGCAGCAGTATTAACCGGCAAGAGAGTTCGCTAGCGCCACGAATATTTTTATAGGGAATGTGTACCTACCTTGGGCAGCATTCGGAAAACTACGTCGAGTCTTCTCATCGTCTATTCCACAGTGCCTAAAGACAAAAGTCTATAATCAGTGCGTCTTACCCGTCATGACATACGGGGCTGAAACGTGGACACTACAGCACGGCTAGTCCACAAGTTTAAAGTCGCTCAGCGGTCTATGGAGAGCTATGCTCGGCGTTTCTCTCGGTGATCGAATCCGAAACGAGGTGATCCGGCAGAGAACCAAAGTTATCGACATAGCTCACCGGATTAGCAAGCTGAAGTGGTAGTGGGCTGGCCATATCTGCCGCAGAACTGACAACCGTTGGGGTAAACGAGTTCTGGAGTGAGACCGCGTCTCGGTAAACGTAGTGTAGGACGACCTCAGGCCAGATGGGTGGTAATCTGCGCAAGAGGGCTGGCTGGAGCTGGATGCGAGTAGCCGCGACTTTTTAGCACTGATGTCACGTAGAGGGATCAGGCGACTACATGACGCGAATATAATATGCTAATGACATGTCATTTGAGACAGGTCAACATTAATATTTATGCTGTGATATATGGTAGGGACGTAATTTGACTGGACCGTACGTTTTAAAAATAACAGTTTGTTTTACTGGGTTTTATTGTCGTTAGCTGGAAAGTTGGTAGCAACAGATTCTGAGAATAAAAGTGGGACCGAATAAATTTTTTGCCGGACGTTGGTACTCACATTTTGTAAGATTTACTGATTGTAATTTATTTATTCAGTAAACAGCCAAAAAACTTTATATTGTAGGACGAGTGTTTTGAGACAAATTGCTACCTAACCGTTAACAATTTTAACTAATTGTAGGGTACACAAAAAATACACAAATAATCAACATTATCCACTCAAAACTCACCAATTTCTTAGGTAACTAAACTTAAAAATTAAACTGCCACAGAGACGTTATTAAATCCTTAATTGTGACTTAAGTATAAATACTGACTTTTATTTTGATAGACATAGCCATTGTGTTACACTATACCAACTATACTAATAAAAATATATTATTTTTTTAATTTCCTACTTTTTAACCTTGTTATGCATTGTACGTACATCACGCTTTGTTACGAAATTTTGTTATGTTTTAATTTTTATTGTGTGTGTGTGTGTCAGTTTTTAATGCGAATAAACATCATATCTATCTATCTATACCATACATATATCCACTTTGATCTAACTCATTCGACCCCCTATTTAGC
>JABMDO010002175.1:0-10168 GCA_014851415.1 Cnaphalocrocis medinalis
TTCTGAGAAGGAATATGCCTATTCAGTATTACAGTTAGCTTGGAACTGGATCTTATTTAGGAAGACGGACGATACGAATCCAGTCCAAACTATTTTTAACAAAAATTTTAAGAATTACCAGTCTACCTTGTTCTAGCTTCTATACATTATTAGTCTTCCGAGAACTAAATAGATAAACACACCCATGATATTGTTGTTAATTTACTAAGTAAGTATGTATTATTTGCTATTTTTACAGACAGATCTACACAAATATGTCAAAGTCACAATAAATTTTCAAACTTTATGATCAACATATAGATTTCAGTATTTATTGTGATACTTTGACTGATTCGCGTTGATTGTGCATTGAAAATATATAAAAAACACAATATTACCTATGTATGTATCAAAATGTATTACTTATTAAAAACATTAATTATGATGGATGACGTCAAATTTTGTAACCTTATTAATATTCTCCTTCATTTAAACATTTTAGACAATGAAAAATATTTTTTTAAACGATTATAAGACTAACACAAGTAATCTTGTGTTTTTATTATCAAATAAATGGAATTAAACAATTTATTTTTCTATAAAATGAATTTAAGGGTTTCGTATTAAGTACTATTTTTGCTACAAAAATATTACATTAATACTGATGCTAATTTTATTATTGTGAGCACATTGAACTCTTACCACATTTTTATGTGTGTTTTCTTTATTAATAAAACATTGAGCAGTTGAACAATATAAAACAAAATTACATAATTAGAAAAAAATAATTTTTAATTTGGTAACTCGCGCCAAATGTAAATTAATAAAATTATATTATTTACACGTACAGTGACATTATATTAAGATATACTAGCTATATTTTACACGATGTTACAATTAGGTAGGGTAACCGAGATAGTGATTGCCCAGGTACAGTGAATGCCCGAATTAAGGTTTAACATACATTTTAACTTATTTTCAAAGGTGTAGTTTACATTAAATCCATTAAATAACACTAAGATACTGTTTACTAGAGTTCTAAATAAGACATTGGCAAATTATCAGTAAATAATATTGTAATGGCAGTTTTTGGTCAGCGGGTGTCCGTCACTTCAATAAATGCGAATTCCTTACAGAATTTGTTAAGGATGCATTTTGCGGTTTTGAAGTTTGTATCACTTTAATTTTCTTTTTGACCGTTTAAAGCACAACGACGTGTTAGTTTAAAGCTTCAATGTTTCATTAGAAGCAGTTATCGTTAGCGTAATTTTATTCCATTAAGTATTTTAAGGGGGTGGGCAATCACTGTACCTAAATTAGGAGAAATTCAGTGATTGCCATACCAGAATTCAGTTATTGCCATAGGCATGAGACAGTGATTGCCCGGGTAGATATTTACTAAATCACGTGAGGGATTATAATAATCGAACCGAATATTTTCTTTTTATCCTGTATCTTTCTTTATATCCTATATGTCTGGTACTTATGTACTTCAAGGAGTTATAAAAAATACAGCTTTTACAAAAAGGTTGACCTAAAATAGGGGAAAATTTTATCTGCTACCGTAAATCTTGGTGGAAAAGTTTAGTGGTAAGAAAAACAACCAATAATTATATCGTAATAATTATTTTATTAGGTATTTTACCGTGGGAGAGCCACGTTTCAGAATTAATAAGCTGGCTTAAACGAAGTGATTCTATGATCACAGAAAACTACCGTCAAGCGGCGATAACGCGTGGGGGTACCGGAGGTTCAATGAAGGAGTTAAAATGTCGGCAGCGCATTTGTGATTCCACTTATTGTCTATGAACGGTGGAAATCGCTTACCATCAGGTGATCCGTATGCTTATGTGCCACCTATCACATATAAAAATTGAATTATCAAGTTATGGTTGCAGTTAGTAATAATTAGAAAAAATATCGAATTTTAACTGTGGGAGAGCCACAATTCGGCATGAATGGGCCGGCTTTTTTTTTATGTGATAGGTAGCAGACGAGCAGGCGGATCACCTGATGGTAAGCAATGCCGCCTCTCATGGACACCTGCAACACGAGAGTTACAAGTGCGCTGCCAACCTTTTATCCCCTTCCCCCCCGGGTGGGCCTCCGGTACCCTCACTCACTCGGCGAAACACAGCACAAGGGCTGCTTCACGCCGGTTTTCTGTGAGGCAGTGGTATCACTCCGGTCGAGCCGGCCCATTCATGCCGAAGCGTGGCTCTCCCACAGTTAAATCTGATCTTGATCGGAGTCTGCTCTACTTCACAGAAAACCGGCGTGAAGCAGCCCCTCTGCTGTGTTTTGCCGAGTGAGTGAGGGTAACTGAGGCCCATCCGAAGGGAAGGGGATAAAAGGTTGGCAACACACTTGTGACTCCACTGGTGTTTCAGGTGATCATGGGCGGCAGCATTGCTTTTTATATTATGATGTGGCAGTTAAAAACACGCATCACTACACCAGTGGAGTCACAAGTATGCTGCAAACGTTTTAACTCCCCCCCAATGGGCCTCCGATAACCTCAAAACTGTATCTACTTTTTGTAAAATTGGTACTTTCCATTAATTCGCTGAGATAACAACAAACTAGATGACGATTTTACTAGATTTTGAAATTAAATGGGTTTTCTTAATCAATGGTATCTTATTTGGATGATGTTACTGATTTTAATTGCTTAGAAATATATCTTAACGCTTAACAAACTTACGAAAGATCTAAAATTTTTAAGTATTTATTAATATTTTTATGGAATTACAACGTGCGGTATAGGTGGCAATAACTGTCTCATTTGGTTGGCAATAACTGTGTCAAGTGGGCAATCACTGTGTTTTTAGGAGATATTTTTGTTATACGTTATAATTATAAAATATTCTTAAGATGTTTGAATTATTGCTAACTTATCTCAATGCTAAACTATTACCGTTGTCAAACAATTACACTCTGATTTCTAATTGTTAAAGTTAAGGATTATATTGAAATAAAACTAGTGTCAATTCCTTAAGTGGGCAATCACTATCTCGATCACCCTATATTATTACATCTCTCTTGAAATAGTTTCCCTATTCTTTTTTTAGCTGCAAAAAAATTAACAAAAAAAATCAGTTTCTTTGGTTGTATAAAAATAAAAAAAAAACACAACAGCACTTTGACAGGCTCATGTGAATTACTACAATCTGTCAAATATTTTTCTTCACCATAATGTTGTTTGACAGAATGGGATGAAAAATCTTAATTCTATGTTTTTTAACAATCTCAGAAACTTTTCGAAGCATACTGATAAAAACAAACCTTTCCTCCCCTAGGGAACATACGGCATGTCATAAAAAACACGCACGCAACTTTAAATAAGTGATAAGCTGATGCAATGATAAAGTCCTTGAGTGGAGACCGCGACTCGGCAAACGTAGTGTTGGACGCGCTGCTACAAGATGTGATGACGACATTCGAAGGCTGGCTGGAGTGAGCTGGATGAGAGTGGCCGAAAATCGGGAGCGGTGGCGTGCATTGGGGGAGACCTATGTCCAGCAGTGGACGAGCGTGGGTTGCTTATGATGATGATGCAATGGCAAAAATCCGCTAGATGGCGTACTTGAGAACTGAGGTCAACTTCGACGTCATTGATTGTTTAGTGACATTGACATGTCACATCAAGAATAACCAATCACCGTGTAGATGGACTTCAGTTCTCAAGTACGCCATCTAGCGGATATTTCACACGCGTCAGTATAATTCCCTCGAGAAGTTTCTAATGTGCGATTCGACCAATCTCTATCAGACAGTAAATCTATGGTATGATAAGGCTGTAATTCCATACAAATGTAAGCGTGATACCATACCATAGCAAATGGTATTCCATAGATGTTTATCTCCGAATGAAGATTGGTCAAATCGGGTCTAAGACGTTTAAAAAAAATGGTGAATAAACCAATAGCATGTTTCTCTCTGTACAGACAGTCGCGCATCAATATTATTGACAGATTGTACTAACCTATGTGTGCTGTACAATACTATACATTCTCTGATTTTTAATCATGTGGAGTAAACTGACAGATGCAAATGTCAAGTTTCTATACATTTTGACACATTGACAAACTGTAAATAAATGCGCCAGACAATCACACCAATCAACATGATCTCAAACTAGGGCAACTCACAGGGGTACAGACTGTGAGAACCTGATGACGTTATTTAACTGGGGGCGTTAACCCAGTACACCCAGACCCAAGAAAACTTAGAAAATGTAGTTTCCTAAATTGACTTGACCGGGAATCGAACCCGGGACCTTTCGCGCTTCGGGCGAACACTTTAGCCACTGCGCCATCGAGGCCGTCTTTAGCGAACACCTCAACCAATGCGCCATCGATTTTAAGTTGATTGAAAATCACCACATGATTAAAAATCAGAGTTTAGGGGTTACAGCTAGTCTTTTTAAGTCGTAGGGTGCCTTAAAAACACATCTAAAGTTGGTCCGTTTCTGCCCAACGGGTCTTTGGGGAACATGATCATATCTTGCACCCATGTGAACGGGAGCAGTCTATTCTCTATGACGAATCGCCACCGCGGGTTTTCTTGAAGCAGGTCTCTGTAATTGTCGCCCGAAACAATCACGCCGTCAAATTCTGCTGCGCATTGGACTATGTACCTGAAATACAACGGGGAACTGTCAAATTATATTATACTCTCGGCGTCAATAATAATAATAATAACCATCAGTACACCATCGTAAAGGAGATTAGGTACTTGGCATAGCCCGTTCCTAAACCCCTTAAAACCAGTGTAAAGCTGAGATAAAAATACGTACGCAATATAATATTTCACAACATCCTAGGGCCGTGTGGTCGTCAAAGTAGACGTTATTTGTGCGGCCCGCGATATAGTAGATTTATTTAATTACTAGTGGCCCGCCCTCGCTTCGCTTCGGTATTTTAATTTTTTGAACGAAGTAGAATTCACAACAATCAAAGTAATTAGCAAAAAGAAATTTTACTGATACTTATAGGATTGATAATTTTGGTGATCGTAAACCTTAATGAAGGAATCTCAAAAAGAAATTTAATCAGTTCCCCCGTTTCCCCCCTATAGGTGGGGACTTTTATAAAATTTATATGAAAAGCCTAAATACCTACCAATTTTCAAGATTCTAGCTTCAAAAAATGACAATACTTCGTTTCAACCCCCTTTCCCCCCTTTTTAGGTTGAAGAAAAAAATAACGAATTCACTTTCATTACATTTGTATGCAAAGCCCAAATACCAAGTTTCAAGAATCTAGCTTTAAAATTGACAATACGGCGTTTTATCCCCCTTTCTCCCCTTTTTAGGTTGAAGAAAAAATGCCGAATTCAATTTCTTTACATTTGCATGCAAAGCCCAAATATCAATTTTCAAAGCTCTAGCTTTAAAAATGACGAATTTTCCATACGACGTTTTAACCCCCTTTCACCCCTTTGTAAGCTGAAGAAAAAAAAATGCTGAAATTACTTTCATTTAATTTGTATGGAAAACCCAAATACCAATTTTCAAGACTCTAGCTTAAAAATAATAAATCTCCCATACATTGTTTTAACCCCCATTCACCCCTTTATGGCTTAAATTAAAAAAAAACTAAAACAGGTCATTTTTATTTTTGATAAACAACCATAATCCAAATTTTCGAATCTCTAACATCAAAATTGAAAAACTTTCATACTAACGTAAACCCCCCCTTTCACCCCTTTAGGGGGTGAATTTCGCAAAACCCCTTCTTAGTGCGCGCCTACATATTAAGAACTACCTATGTTTCAAATTTCATGATTTAGGTCCAGTAGTTTTGGCTGTGCGTTGATAGATCAGTCGGTCAGTCAGTCAGTCACAGGCCGAGGCGTTACCTCTTTAATTAATAGTATAGATATAGATATAGATAGATATAGATAGAAGACTAGTCCAACTACATATTCGTACTTATCAGAAATCAGTTTAGTGGTTTTTGAGTAGAGAAGTAAGTAATAGACATACATTTTCGCATTTATATGAATAGTGTGGACTACTATGGATAAGTACCTACCTATGCAAAAGCTCTTGAAACGCATATACTGCGGCCCGGGCCCTGATGTTCATATTGATTTGTGGCCCTTGAAGAGTAAAGTGTGACGACCGCTGTCCTAGGGTCTTGCCGCAATCGCATCTAAGACGTAATCATACTGACCTGTCATCATAAGACGTGATCATCCGGCCCTGTACTTCTCGTGACGGGGTATACACCACCAGGCCCCGGCGCTCCAGGTCGTCGAGCAACTTGGGGTCGCTGCTCTTCCCGTATTTGCACCTGGGAACATCGCGACGCCCACAAAATAAGCTCCTCAGTTCTCAATAAAACTCGCAATTGAACAGATATTTTTAGTTTATTTGATGTCGGTAATTTTGTAAAATTTAGCATATTTTGTGGTCGCGTGCAAAAATATAAGTGACAAATGCAAATGTCAAGATCACATACATATTGCATCTGTCGAAAGCGCAAAAAGGTATGGGTGAATAGGGTGGGTAATGATACTTCAACACGTCAGTTTAATCCCATCAAAAACAATACTTGTCAAAAAATCCAAGTCTCGCAACTATCGTAAAAAGTGGTGAGATCCATGTTTTGCCAAGTCAGTTATTCATTTATTGACTTGGCAATCAAACATTAAAACACAATATGTCTCACAAGTAATGCATTAAATTGATTCGGTTGTTTAAATAAGATTTCGCTTTAGCTAACCTATTCTGAACAACGTTGTTATGACTAATGGTAATTTGCATATAAAATATTCAACTTTCCATTTAAAAGTGTAACGAAACAGAGACTAAAAAAACGAGAATTTCCAAAATAAAGGTTAAAGGGAATTAAAGAACTGGTTACCAATACACCCTGTACACTAAAAAGAAATACACAAATGTAATAAAACTTCTAACTGTGACGATTTAGCCTATTTTTGTTTTGCCAAAAAAAACTAAGAAAGAAAGTTATATAACTGTTAAAGTTATTATTGAAACATCTTGTTCAAGTCTAGTTAATTTTTGGCAAAAAGGCCTTACCACAGCTACCATAATATTGACATAAATACAATTAAGTTCACATCCAGGGATTCACTTCAAAAAATCCAAACTACATTCCAGACAGGTACCAGCCAAGCCAGATATAGATCTGGAATTTCTCCAAATATATTAATAAATCAAACTAACATAATTACATTTCATACAAACCTTTGGAAGAATACAATCTGAAAAAGATTAAGTTGAAATATTACCAAAAATACATCATTTCTATTTACCTAAATCTAGGCACGAAGGCTTTCACTACGTGGCCTCTCTGCAGGAAATAGTCTATACAAATTTTTAGCGCTTTCACGCTAAATAACCCCTTGCCGTGCCTGGAAATAAAATAGTTTTAGACATACTGAACAAACAAAATAGCGAAATTTTAAACAACTTATGTAAAATTTATCTTATAGCTTGTATTTTTATTTACACTCGCGGAATTTCTATAACGGGCGAGAAATTGACTGATACTAGAGTGTCGTATTAATAAGAAAGAAAGAAGAAAATTTTATTTGGTACCAAAATAACACAAAATAACAAAAAGAATCACGATTAATTAACATCTATACATATAATAAAAATGTAAAAAAGCTGTGTCTGTACATTGAAGATATTAATCTCAAAATAACTTAGGACGACTAAAAAAACAGTAACAGAACATGAATCAATGATTTTTAAAATTTTTGTCTGTCTGTTTGTCAGTTTGTCTGTTTATCTGTTTATCTGTTTGTCTGTTTGTCTGTTTGTTCGCGCTAATCTCGGAAACTACTGAACCAATTTGAATGGAACTTTTTTTATTGTATAGCTGTAATATCAGGGCAACTTATAGGATATATTATATTTTGAAGATCAGGCTCCTTGATGTAGAACCACAACAGCCCAGCTAAACTATAAGAGTTAGGTCAATGGCACTTTAACAAAAGTTGTTCAGATTGATGAGCATTTTATGATGCCATGAAAAAAATCAAAGATCATGGAACATCTGGTTTGGAACCCTAAGAGCCCAGCTCCACTATAACAAATACGGAATGAAATGGAATGGAAAATTGTCAAATGTGATGAACATTTTTGGATGAGATGCTATAAGAAAGGATATTCCGAACTTAAACCCCTAATAGAGCGAAAAGGGGGTTCCAAGTTTGTTTATGGGACTACGTGATTCCTTGGCCCAATCTACTCCAACTTTTGCATGCACATTCTGTGACAGAATTGATGGATAAAATATAAGATTCAAACTTTAATAGAATACTTACATCCCCTAATGGTATAAAAAATTATTTGGGGGTTACTTTCATTAGAAGTAGATATCTTTTTTTTTTAATATTTAATGGGTTTTTGACCTCATCTCACCTGATGGAGAGTGACAATGAGGTTTAATGTAGCGTGCTTTCCCAGGAAGAAGCCTATTCACTCTCGACTTAAAGACACCCAAATTCTAGCTCTCTGTAAATACAGAAGCGGGCAAGTTGTTCCATTCCTTAGCAGTTCGTATAAAATATCATTGAGCCGCCTTAAAAATCTATTAACCTATAAACGAACATATTTTACAATAAGTATTTTTTTGTTTATATCTATTTAAATAATCATCTTTAAGACAAGAGTCATAAAGTTCACGCAAACGAAGTTGCGGGCGGCCACTAGTATTTAATAAGTAAAACTCTGGAGCGCACTCAAGTATGCTTTTTATTTATAGCTTTTGTAATTCGAGTAGGTATAGTTTTGGCGAATAACAGACAAAATCAAAATTATTGTAAAAGTGGCAACATTTAGCAGTAAAGATTACAACTTGGTTTAAATGACTACTCTTGAAACCTAACTCTCAATGCATATTATATACATAACAAGTAAATTTTTATTTTTGATCATCAACCATAATCCAAATTTTCAAATCTCTAACATCTAAATTGAGAAACTTTCATACTAACAAATACATACTAAAAAGCAAAACCCCCATTCACCCCTTTAGGGGGTGAATTTCGCAAAACCCCTTCTTAGACTATAAGAGTTAGGTCAATGGCACTTTTTAAGTTACTCTAATTTAAGTTACTCTAATTCAACTAATGTAATTGGCAATTGCCGTGTTTTTTGAATTCAAATAAATAAATAAATAAATTAGTGCGCGCCTACATAGTAAGAACTACCTATGTTTCAAATTTCATGATTTTAGGTCCAGTTAGTTTCGGCTGTGCGTTGCCATACAATAAATATCTTTTGATAGATCATTCTGTCAGTCACAGGCCGGAGGCGTTATCTCTTTATTAATATAGACTACTGGCCCGTGTTAAAAAAATTATGGGGTCATTTGAACCACCAGATGACCTATGTAGAACGATATAAGAGCATAAAATAATAGATTCAGCATTATGCGTCCTTGTAAGCTGTCCAACTGAGGACCACAGAAAGAGAGGGGGTTTGCAACCCTTGGTATTTTCCCCTTGTCGCATGATTTTTGGACGGCGTTGCGGAATAATGTATTAGAAGCAGTACATTGTTAGCTACTCACCCGATCTAATCTAATGATTTCGATGCTCTCACCTCGGCAATTGTTGAACCTAGTACTTTTTTTTCAAAAACAAAACAACATAAAAAGCATATGACATTGTCGAAGATATAATTTATGTTATCTATGTTTTAGTATGAACCATTTAAATCATTTGCTCGCTAGTGTCCCTACCCGCCGCCTTAATAGGGCTTGCAATGACGTCCTAGTACTGTTACAATAATGACATCATTGGTACAGTTACAATAATTATTAGCTATTCATGAACAAAGAAAGCAGACATCAAGTACGACCTAAGTAGGTTAGGTCGTGCATTTGCATGAATTGCGTGCTTTCAATACACAACTCTGATGTCCTTATTTAGATAAAGGGACCGTTAGAGATGCAACATCAGATAAACAAAATGACGATTTTTAATTATACATACTTTAAACTTTGATGGATTCTAAACCTTTAATAGGCAGTTTGATTCTTATGAAACACTAAAGAAAACGGCAACTACCTCCGGTTGTAACCTAAGTTAGTCGGTCGACCGAAGTGTCCCCCACGATACTTTTAAAATGTGGAAGACCATAGTAATTATTCGATATCACACACCTCACTGGCTCGCCAACACACTATATGCGCAGGCGGCGCGT
>JABMDO010002180.1:0-10140 GCA_014851415.1 Cnaphalocrocis medinalis
GTAGATGTCCAGGTCTTCATCAATGTATAAGTCCCACACCAGTGCCAAAATCAGCAGCTGTGTCAAATATTTGTTCAGACTAGTTTTTTTTATTTTTTTTTTTATTATTTAATGTGGCCTGTATTGTGTTCATGACACATTTAATTTTGCCATGTCAAGTGTAGTTTGATAAAGTATCAACAGTCGAAGTCAGGTCGAAGTCACAGTCACTCAATAAAACGCCGGTGTTTAGCGTTTTAATGTCCTAAGGATTCTGTGGAGACTATTTTTAACAAAGCCGTAGGTTTTAAGACTCTATTAGGTCAAAGCAAATTGTTCACGTGACAACTCACTCGACACACAATAGCACCGTGTTAAAAACGACACAATTCAATGATTCTATATATTAATATCACCCTCTGCGGCACTTCACTGCACAAAGTAACACCAAATTGTACACTAAAAACCACTAGATACTAATTAAAAATCTTTGGATTGCATCAAGCCGATGCGGCTTGTTTCACAGTTACCCACAGAATCCTTCAGACTGGTTGATAGAGGTTAAAAGTTGAGTTGAAACCGTCAAAAAACTTGATTTACAAGGGTACCCTTATACCACTTATACCCTCTTAAAATTTTCTGAATCATTAAAATTTAGATCCATATGAAGAAATAGGAACTTAATGACCCCGAGGATTGCGCAATTTCGTTATTAGGGATTAAAGGGCCGACCGCGGCGCCCTGCGAAATGAACTTTGGAGGAGAGATGAATCGGATAGAGGTGGAACTGTTACACATTCAGGATATCCGGAGGCCGCATACAAGAAAACTTAATAAAAACATGCCTGAGAGTTATCTGCAGTAGATTATAAAATTTGACATTCATAAATGTTCTGTAAAGGACTTTTGATTTGATTGATCTGATCTGTGGCTGGCTGGCCATAAATTAGTATTGTGTAGTATAATAGTGTTACTATACAATTGGTTCAGACTGGATAAGTCTTGTTATAATTAAGTTCATACCTTCATCAGATATTATCATCAGCTATGACCTACGGTAATTCTGGCATAACATTACTATATAAAACATAGTCGGCCGGCCGCCCGCGACTCCGCCGCGTGGAAAGTACTACTTTTACCCCCCTTTCAACCCCTTACAACCCGTTTTTCGCAATAAAAGTAGCCTATGTCCTTTCTCAGGTCTAGATATCTGTATACCAATTTCATTTAAATCCGTTGAGTAGTTTTGGCGTGAAAGAGTAGCAACAGACAGACAGATAGACGACAGAGTTACTTTCGCATTATATATTAGTATGGATTCTTCTATTATTGTCTATAAGTAGTAAGAATGAATTTATGAAAACTAATTTTTCTATATTTTTTTTATGGAATGAATGAATCGATCGATCGCCGAACACAGCACAGCACTCCTTTATTGCATTATCCGGCATCTGATCGCTCTCCGGTATTCCGACTAAACCGGATACAACATAGAAGGCGGATTCCATCTCTACTCGGGCTAGTGCCGTGAGCGTATTCATAATGTAGGGGCTGTTAGGTAGGTGCCCTTTAATTAATTCTCACTGGAAGGGCCGCTCGACGTCTGAACCACAATGGCCTAAATAACAGCGAGGAACCTTCAGCTTGCTATGATGATAAATAAGTTTGACGGTTGCCAAGATGTACCTATATTTTACTCGGCAATGTGTATTACTCAGGCATATATGAAATCTGGGTTATGTATAATATTCCCGACGCTGCGGCGGTCAAACGATGTTTGATTACCTACCTACTCAACTTAACCTACTCAACTCAACCTACTCAACTCAACCTTCTCAACTCAACCTATCAACTACTCAACTTACCTACTAAAATCAACTAACCAAAAAAATACATGCAACGCCTCTGTAGGTGATCAATCTAACTATTTTTACGATATGATCATGAATCACACGTGCATTTCAAGAAACAATTTTTTATCATTGATCTGCCAAACTCACATCACGATGTGGCCAATTTTTATCAGTGAAACTTTTTATAATGCAACCAAAGATTTTGAATGCAACCATATCATGAAGTTAGCAAATCTGCGACCAGGGGTTATAACTAGATAGATAGATAAATAATTTATTTGTAACCACAAACACATACGTCATGTAATCACACAAAAAAGAAAACATTTGAAAAACTTGCGACGTAGGTACACAAAATCACAAGAGATGAGCATGTGTGTCACAGCGATGCAAAGAGAAATAGCTTAGCAATTTTGTTTGCCGAAAGCAACTGCTGATTTCCGGCTATTCTTTACCGACGAAAATAAAATTTATCTTCTATCTTCTTTACTATTATAGAGAGATATTTTTTTTTTTTTTTTTTTTATAGGATAGGGGGCAGACGAGCATACGGATCACCTGATGTTAAGCGATTACCGTCGCCCATGAACACCTGCAACTCCAGGGGCTTCACAGGTGCGCTGCCGGCCTTTTAGAGCGAGATATGCCCTTTTCCTTGAAGGTTTGTAGGTCGTAGTGGTCCGGAAATACCGCAGGTGGCAGTTTCGTTTCCATATTTTTGTCGTACGCGGCAGAAAGTTCCTGGCAAAGCGCACAGTAGTGGACTGCCAGCCATCCAGATGAAATGGGATGGAACTGCTGCCGCGTGGAACGATGGTCGAAACGAGGCGGCAGGGAATCAAACCGAACAATTCCTCGGAGCACTCCCCATGGTATAAGCGATAGAGAATGCACAAAGACGCAACATCTCTCCGCAGCGCCAAGGGGTTCAAGCCGACTAGTGATATCCCGGCAATCGACGATTCGAGACGCTCTCCGCTGGATCCGGTCTAGAGGAAGAAGCTGGTACGCAGGTGCTCCTGCCCAAAGATGAGAGCAGTACTCCATATGCGGCCGGACTTGCGCCTTATATAGCTGAAGGCGATGAGCCGGAGTGAAGTACCGTCTCGATCTATTTAGCACGCCAAGCTTCTTTGAGGCTAATTTAGCCTTGCCCTCTAGATGGTTCCCGGAATTGGACTTCGCTCGATATGTCGATAACCAAGTTATACCAATAGTGGGCTGAGGCATTAAGGGGGTGCTCTCAAAATTAGGAAATGCGACCCAAGGAATCTTTTTTGCGGTGAACGCACAAACTTGTGTTTTGCTGGGGTTGAATCGGACCAAGTTAAGTCTACCCCAATCTGAGATTTCGTTCAAACATGCTTCCATCTCAGACACAAGTTTGTTTCGGCTCTCGATGACGTTTTCCCCGAGAAATGTTAGCGCAGCCGTTGTAAAACGCATCGCCCGTACTGTCATCCGCATAGCAATGAATATCGCGTTTATGCAAAATATCATTGATATGAAGAAGGAACAGTGTGGGCGATAGCACACAGCCTTGCGGGACTCCAGCATTTATGGACATAGTGTCGGAGCATTCACCGTCAACTAAGGACCTTGATGCTTCTATGTTCCAAAAAGCTAGAGACCCATTCGCATAATTTCTCGGGAAGCCCATAGGAAGGAAGCTTCGCGAGAAGCGCCTTGTGCCAGACCCGATCAAAGGCCTTCGCAATGTCCAGACTAACCGCCAATGCCTCTCCCTTACTCTCAATCGCCTGTGCCCAACGGTGAGTCAGGAAAGTCAGCAAATCACCAGCTGACCGACCCTGGCGGAAGCCGTACTGTCGGTCGCTAAGCAACTCCTGACCCTCGAGATACCGAAGGAGCTGGCTGTTAATTAATGGATTCCATAACTTTTGAGAAAAGGGAGGTTATGGCTATCGGTCTATAATTGGACGGATCTGAGCGGTCGCCTTTCTTGGGGATCGGGTGGACTAAGGCCGTCTTCCAGGACGTCGGGACTACGCCAGAAGAGTAGGAAAGCCGAAAGAGTCGCGTGAGTACCGGTGCCAACTCCGGAGCGCACATCTTTAGCACAATGGGTGGATTCTATCGGGCCCACTCGACTTGTGAACGTCTAGAGACATGAGGGCTAAACGCACCGAGCGTTGGTGGAAGCGGATGTCGGGCATACACCCATCGCACTGCGGTATGCTCGGTGGTACCTGGCCCCCATCATCTAAAGTCGAGTTGGACGCAAAGAGTGTTGCCCAGAAAGTCGGCTTTCTCTTTTGCGCCATGGGCTAACGAATCATTTCCCGGTGCGCAAAGGAGGAAAAGACGGCATGCAGAAATTACCTTCGATAGCTTTGGCGAGAGACCAGAACGCACGTGTTCCCGAAGGAAGACGTTCAAGTCTCTCGCCGATTCTACCGATGTGCACCGACTTCGCTCTTGCAATGTCTCTTTTGAGGGACCTGGAGGCGAAGTTGGTACTTCTTTTTGAGGGCGCTGGTATTTCATCCCCCGTCGCCACCGCATCAGCCCAGGCTTGGTAAGCTTCCTGCTTCTTACGAGAAGCTTTTCTGGAAGTTGAACCAAACCAGGGCCGAATCTGCCACCGATAGGAACCACAGAAGACGAGAATGAAAAGTTCCATTCCCTGCAACACCACATCGGTAACAGAGTCAGCAACGACGCTGGGATCATCCGGCAAGAGCACACCTGCCTCCATGTAGGATGCAAAAAAAGACCGCATTCCATCCCAATCTGCTGACCTATAGTGCCATAACACGGCGCCCGCGTGCTTTCCCGCGGTCGAGCCAAGTCTGTGAGTGGCACTTTACTACGGACAAGGCAATGGTCCGAGGAGCCCAGTGGAGCAACAACGGATACGTTGTAGCCGTCCGAGTGAGAGGTCAGCAGAAGGTCCCAACAGTGAAGGAGCATGGCCGTCCACATCTGGGATTCGTGTGGGCGTGGTAACCAGTTGTGTCAGTCCATTTGCAAGAGCGAAGTCGTGAACAGATCGACCTGCGTAATCAGTTTTACTGGACATGAGCCAGTCGGCGTGGTGGGCATTAAATCGCCAAGGAGAATGATTTCCGCAGAAGGGATCTGCTGCTGCACAATGTCCGAAGCCATCTGGATGCGCTCAAAGAGTCGGTCAGTTTCGGTGTCACCGCTATGGGACCTGTAAAGGCACGCATAAACGCGAGGGTGGTCCGTCGCTGTCTACACGGAGCCATAAAATAGATAGGTCCCGACCTTCAAGATTGCTGAGGCGACGAGAGCTGATATCGTCTCTGACGTACACACACACTCCAGCCCTAGGTAAAAAGGAATGTTCTAATCCATACCCAGGGTAGGTAAGGTAGGACGTGTCCGCTGGAGACGATATCTGCGTCTCAGTCAGAAAGAGCATAGCCGGCTTTGCTGTCTCTAAATGGTGGTGTACAGCATTCAGGTTGGAATGTAGGCCCCTTATGTTACAAAAGTCCACATCTAGTGTGGCAGGGGGTGCCTTGGTGTTCTTGCTCTTAGCCCCAACATTAGTGGACACAGTTTTGCCCCCCCCCAGAATACGAAGGGCAGCCTGGGCGTCCCAAGCTCAGGCGCAGATTGTACTGAGCGTGGACGTCCAGAGAGGGATTCTCCAACGCTGGCGCAGTTGGTACCCTCCTGGGGTAACTTCTTGGTTTTCAACTGTGCCATAGGGGGGAGGGGGGTTTGGGCTTCCGGTGATCTCACTCACTCGGCGAAACACAGCACAAGCGCTGCTTCACGCCGGTCTTCTGTGAGGATAACTTCTATAGACAACGACAAGGCTTATAGGTAAACCGAAATCACGACACGACACGATGTAATTGTGCACAGCGCCATCTATTGGTTCATTTCTGAATTACGGTCCCGAAGCGAAGTGAGGGCGGGCCACTAGTACAAGATATAAATACTGTTCCATACCATGTAGGTACTGTGTCTCTTACAAGTGGACGTGTTGTGGTAGGAGACGTCCCGATTAGATGAAACGCGTTTCACCGCAAACCTGTCCAAACATGCGTATTTGAGTAGGCACTCTTGTTCGGGCCGTCTGTGTTTGTCGCCGGTTAACATATACAAAATGACTGGGGCTATTTGGATAAGGATTTTCAAGTTTTAGTTAACGCTAGTCTTACTTACCGTAGGTACTTACTTACTTGTCAATCGCTTTAATTTGTGGAGAGCTCCATCTAGGAACCTCTTTCGTTCTTTTTTTCTTTTATGTGATAGGTGGCAGACAAGCAGACGGATCACCTGATGGTAAGCTGCAATCCAGACACCTGCAACACCAGTAGAGTCAGTGCGCTGTCAATCTTTCCCCCAACCGGACCTCTGGTGCCCTCACTCAACGAAACATAGCGCAGGCGCTGCTTGACGCTGGTCTTCTTTGAGGCCGTGCTGTATCACTCCGGTTGATCCGGCCCATTCATGCCGAAGCCTGGCTCTCTCAGGTTTTTTTTTTTTTTTTATTAGACTATAGGCCAACGCTTGACCACAATCGCACCTGAGGAAAGCGACGATGAGGTCTAGGATGACACTCGTTTCCTAGAAGAGGCCTGTTCACTCTTGCCTTAAAGATAGCCAAGTTATAAGTGGTCGGGAAAAACAGACCTCGGCAGGGAGTTCCACTCCGTAGCTGTCCGTATGATAAATGTGGAATGTGGTGTGGTGGTGTGGTGTTAATCCTAATAATTTTATTCCATTTATTTCACAGTATTATCCATCTAAACGTTAAGCTCTGCCACAAGCTTATTAATGTTTTTGCTTCTAAATAGAAAATTATCTGGAAGCTAGTCTCTTTAAGTAGACATTTAAAATGCACCAACAATTAATCTTAAAGTGCAAGCATTTATCACGTCGCTTGTTTTATTATTTTCAGCTTGTACAAGTTTTTGCATAAAATGTTCCTTATATCTCATTTCCCTTCAAAATAAATGGAAAAGTCTAGACGGGGTGAAAAGCTCTGGTCTAACTTTAACAAATGGATGTCATTGTCTGCAGTATTTATAGGGTTCCATAGTCATATGGCAGAAAACGGATGGACCATCGTGGAGTAAGGTTCCGTACCACTGCCCCACGATCCTCTCCCACTTAAGGACGATGAGGGAGAGTCCCAGGAGTTTTAGTCGGTATACCCCCGCCTTCTGCGGAGGGGAGTCCGACATAACCCATCCGTTTACAGACGGATGGGTATGCGTAACGCATTTCTCCTGGGTCACCAAAAAAAAAAAGAAAACGGATGTCTGTCCGTCCGTCCGTGCGTATGTCAGAGCCATTTTTTTGCGTACCTAAGTATAATAATTATACCTACTGTTGAAACTGGTGACGATTGACCGACAATTTGGTGAAAGCCGCGGGATTTGACTACCCGCGCGACCGTTAACAACATCCCCCCCCCCCCTCCCCGGGGTTCAACCCCTTACCCTTCCCCCCCACCCGTGGCTACAAATATGGTCTTTCCCTACGAGACGGTTTACATATTATGTATTATACATAAGCTATAAGCCACCAGTACCAATCTATGTAGAGGCCGTGGTCGTCAAACTGCGGCCCGCGATATAGTAGATTTATTTAATTACTAGTCAACTACATATTCGTACTTATCAGAAATCAGTTTAGTGGTTTTTGAGTAGAGAAGTAATAGGCATACATTTTCACATTTATATAAATAGTGTGGACTACTATAGATAAGTACCTATGCAAAAGCTCTTGAAACGCATATACTGCGGCCCGGGCCCTAATGTTCATATTGATATGTGGCCCTTGAAGAGTAAAGTGTGACGACCGCTGATGTAGAGAGTATTGAGCCTCCCCTTACGTCAGTAAACGTCTATTGGCTGAAATGATGAGACAGGGTCACCAACAAGCTATCCATTTTCAAGGCCAGTTCCCATTGTCCTTTCAACTGAGCCGCAATAAATCTCATGCCATTCTGTTAAAACACTGAACTCGATAGCTAGTCCAATCTAAATACAATTACCATAAGATTCATGGACGTCAATCGGTAATCCGCGATATCTCAACCCAGCAGTAACCAGGCGACAGCCCAACGATCTCTCAGCATAATTACCGTTTCTATTTACCTAGTTGATTGATCTAACGAGGCGTTGGTTTCAATAGCTCAAGAAGGTAATTCAATCACGCCGTCTCTAATAGCTAGTGTTTCCTAACGCAAGACTGGGGCTAATTTAGTATTGCTTTTGGGAAAGTCAGAGTCTCGACTAATTACCGTTCTTAATTAGAAGTAGAATAGTTTGTGGGATTTGTGCCTTGTTATTGAGTTACTGATATTTCAACAACAGCATGAATCTCTATTTATACTCGACTATGATGCTAGGAAAAGTGCCAAATAAACTCAAAAATTATGGCGTTCTTAATAAGACCTGGGGGTCCTATGAGGTGAACTCATAGGGGTACCAGACTAGCTGAATCATGGTGACACGTTTCAGAAACTATCCCAAACATGCCGGTCACACGTTTTCTCACGATGTTTTATTTCACCGCTGAGCTAATGGTAGTAGTACGTACAGTCAGCCATACATCACAACCAAATCAAATTCTCTCAATTGATATTCAATCTAATATAATATAATATAGTATGCAGAGATGTGAATTATTTGAAATACAAATATTTCAAATGCAAATACAAATGCAAAATACCTATTTTTATTTATATTTGAAATACTTTTTTTCTAAATGTATTTTGTATTTTATTTGAAATACGTTTTTATGTGAATATTTAGTATTTATAAAATACAAAATAGTTTCGTTGCATTTTAATTAATTTTACAATTTTTCATTCTTAAATCCATGATTTTTTATTTATGAACGCACTGACCGTGATCGTAGTGTTGTCAATTGTCATTTGTCACTAGAACAATACATAATGCCTCAGATTAAATAAGTACATTGTACTTCATTGATCAAAGAATAATGCCAACATTATATGTTTTGTTGAGGACTCTGATTCTTCAGCAGCCAGTGATAATGTTAATGCAATCACAATAGATCTGGAAACACTACAATATTTAAAAGATGAAGACAATACCTTAGAATCCTTGAACAGGTATCCTACTGTAAAAAAACTCCTTTCTTAAATATAATACCTGCTTACCGAGTTCTGCCCCTGTAGAACGACTATTTTCATTTGGTGGAATGGATTATGAGGCCATGGGGCCTTCGCCTATGGAGGCGAAACATGAAAGATGAACTCTTTGAACAATACTAGTTTTTAAAAATCAGTTCAATAAATAAAAGGTTATGCTTAACAATGTATTTTATTTCAAAACCTATTTTAAAAATACGTATTTTGCATTTTGTATTTAAATACTTTTATTCAAAACTATTTTGTATTTCCTATTTGAAATAGTGCTAGCAACTATGCATTTGCATTTTGTATTTAAATACTTTTACTAAATTATTTTTCACATCTCTGATAGTATGACAGTAAGAAATGAGAATTCGATTGAAGAACCTTACAGTTTTGTAGCGTAGGTTTGGCCGCTCGGGCGGAAGACTTTTGCCCTTGGGCAGAAGTCATCTCGCCCGGGGTGGAAGACTTTTGGCCTCTGTGCCTGAAGTTATGCCCCCGGAAGACCTTTGCCCTCTGGAGCTGATGTCATGCTTCCCGGGGCGGAAGACTTTGCCCCCTAGGGCTAAAGTTATGCCCTCCGGGGCGGAAGACTTTTGCCCCCTGGGGCTAAAGTCACTTGCCGGTCGGGGCTAACTAATTTGCCGCATTTTTTTGACGACCGCAAAATCTCTGCTTCAGCCTGAGAGGGGGAGGAGGAGTTGAGGAATAAAAGAGGCATCAATGGCATTACTACGTAGAGGGGATTGAGAAAAGGAAGAGGGCGATATACAGTCTTCCGCCCCTCGCAGCAAATTACCTTCTTCTATCCTAGGCGGCAAATAACCTTCCACCCGGGTGGCAAACAGTCTTCCGCCCGGAGTGTAAATCATACTAGTACCTATTAATATAGGTTTAGTAATAAAAAAAAACAAAATCTCATAGGTACCTGGTTTATAAGGGATGAAGTACTTAGCGTCCTCAATTTCCCCCGAATCGATGTCGTAGTACATTTCGTTGACGGAAAACTGAAACAGAGAGATTTCTTATTAAAAATATATTATCTAATGTACAACTGTGGCGCTCGGTGTCTAATGACACTCTGGTGTCTAATGACGCTCTGTTATCTTATGACGCTCTGGTGTCTAATTACACTGTGGTGTCTAATGACGCACTGGATTCTAATGACCTCTGGAGTGTAATATGACGCTCTGG
>JABMDO010002181.1:0-10128 GCA_014851415.1 Cnaphalocrocis medinalis
GTTTGTAAACACGTTAAGTTTTAATGAAAATACATTAGTATAAGCTGTATGACGTCATAAAAACATCCAATATGGCGGACCATTCCAGATGGTGGACCTATAGTCGAGCCGTTGTATCATGCCCGATTTGACAATACCTTTTTTTTAATTTTGCACTTATCCTTGTTATGAGGAACACATTTCGCGAATCATAAAGAACTTTATGATTTAAAAGTAGTTCTTTATGATTCGCGAAATGTGTTCCTCATAACAAGGATAAGTGCAAAATTAAAAAAAAAGGTATTGTCAAATCGGGCATGATACAACGGCTCGACTATAGTTATTTGTAGTGCATTTCCGACAATATGGGTAGAAATGCACTAAAAATAACTACGAGTATACTCTGATTCATAATCATGTAAAGTAAACTGACAGATGAAAATGACAAGTTTCTATGCATTTTGACATTTTGCATGTGTCAAATTGAGTGATAATGTATGGGGATGACACATTGACATCTGTCAGTTTACTTTACATGATTATGAATCAGAGTATAGGAGTAACTACCATTAAGCCCAAATGAAAGGGCTTAATGGGTGTAACTCGATAAAGAATTTTTGAGTTTCAGGTATAAGTAAGTGGTACAGTGGCCAGCACATCAAGTTACTACAATCTGTCAAATTTCCTCAGTTGATATTGAACCAAACACGTTTGACATAAAAGTGAGGTTCGATTGAAGAAATTTGACAGATTGTAGTAACTTGATGTACAGGCCACCGTACTTCAAAATCTACCAAAAAATGTGTGTCGTACTTAGCCATTTTTAAAAAATGTTTGTGTATGTGTGTGTGCGTGTGTGTTGCACTTGGTCATTTTTAAAAAGAGTGTGCATGTAGCACATGGCCGTTTTTTTAAAATGTGTGTGTGTGTGTACCTATGTGACAAACTTGGCCATTTTCAAAGTGTGTGCGTGTCGCACATGGCCATTTATAAAAATGTTTGTATGTGTGTCACACTTGGCCTTTTTAACACTAAAGCCTTTTAAAGGGCATAAAACAATTGATTTTCCATTGCTGCTGTCTGGGCCTTACGACGTTAAAACTGTGTGTTTCGCACTTGGCCATTTCCTTTTAATACTAAGTATATTACAAAGATGGCGCCACTTACAGCTTCCCAGCGCACCACGGTGTTCTCAGTCAAGAATATCTTGAAGTCGATCTTGACTGGCTGCCGGTCCTTGCGCTCCAGAATCTTGCTTATCACCTGGAAATGACCGGTTATACAATTAAAACATTAGTAATAGAAACAACATTAATTTAGCTTCAGTCCATATGGAACATATGCAGGGTCTATCTGTGAACTATACTCTAAACTGGAATTCGAGACCAAAAAATCTACGACAGATACGTCACTGTCAAATCTGTTAGTCACTTATGTCATTTTCAAGTGACGTTTTTAGGTTTCGCCAACCTTTTTCGCATTATTTTTATTATTATGCAGACTAAAATGTCAAGTTTCCATACATTGTTACAATGTTATGGTAGATACCAAATGTTATTAACACCTGAAGTGTTACAAGCGCAATAGCATCTTTGAAAACTAAAATTACGGATGGTGAAGTTTTTATTAAAGTGTCTCATATTTACGTGAAAAAATATCGCTCTTTTCATCTCAATATCATTGAGATGAAAAGAGCGATATCTTATCGACCTGCGGATATATATTTATCACTCTTTTATGTTTTTAATTCATTTCGCTCACTGAACGAGATGTGTGATTTAATTCAATGCATACTTCATTAATAATTATATGAGTAATTTGATTTCTATGTAAGCTGTGTCAATATTAGAACTTAGAAGAGTGGACTGCATTATTTGACTTTATGTCTGAGACACAAATGCTATTTTTGCACTGCGGAAGAGTAACTCGACCTGACGCCGTGTGTACATTAAAGGGTGATTTCAGAGAAAACTTTTTCCGAAATTAGGTGTATACTGACCGCTTCCCGTCGCTCCGCCGTTAGCTTGGGCGCTGGAGGCTCTCCAAGCTGCAAGCGACTATAGCCCTAAAGTCATAGACGCTAAGGTTGTCAATCCATTGTATTCCGTCACTCCAACTAGTGCAATCACGGTACGAAGTTTCGGTCGCCCAGCGTCGAGCGCTGCAAGCGACTTTAGTATCTATGTCTTAGTAGTTAAGGTGTATACTGACCGTTTCCCGTCGCTCCGCCGTTAGCTCGGGCGGTGGAGGCTCTTCAAGCTGCAAGCGACTATAGCCCTAAAGTCATAAACACTAAGGTTGTCAATCCGTTGTATTCCGTTACTCCAACTAGTACAATCACGGTACGAAGTTTCGGTTGCCCAACATCGAGCGCTGCAAGCGACTTTAGTATCTATGTCTTAGTAGATAAGGTGTATACTGACCGTTTCCCGTCGCTCCGCCGTTAGCTCTGACTGTGTAGGCTCTACAAGCTGCAAGCGACTATAGCCCTAAAGTCATAGCCACTAAGGTTTCCAATCTTATTTGTTTTTCGTCACTCCAACTAGTACAATCACGGTACGAAGTTTCGGTTGCCCAGCGTCGAGCGCTGCAAGCGACTTTAGTATCTATATCTTAGTAGTTAAGGTGTATACTGACCGCTTCCCGTCGCTCCGCCGTCAGCTTGGGCGGTGGAGGCTCTTTGAGCTGCAAGCGACTATAGCCCTAAAGTCATAGGCACTAAGGTTTCCAATCTTATTTGTTTTCCGTCACTCCAACTAGTACAATCACGGTACGAAGTTTCGGTCGCCCAGCGTCGAGCGCTGCAAGCGACTTTAGTATCTATGTCTTAGTAGTTAAGGTGTATACTGACCGCTTCCCGTCGCTCCGCCGTCAGCTCGGACTGTGTAGGCTCTCTAAGCTGCAAGCGACTATAGCTCTAAAGTCACAGCCACTAAGGTTGTCAATCCATTGTATTCCGTCACTCCAACTAGTACAATCACGGTACTTTGTTTCGGTCGCTCAGCGTCGAGCGCTGCAAGCGACTTTAGTATCTATGTCTTAGTTCTTAAGGTGTATACTGACCGCTTCCCGTCGTTCCGCCGTCAGCTCGGGCGGTGGAGGCTCTTTGAGCTGCAAGCGACTATAGCCCTAAAGTCATAGGCACTAAGGTTCCCAATCCAGTGTTTTCCGTTACTGCAACTAGTACAATCACGGTACGAAGTTTCGGTCGCCCAGCGTCGAGCGCTGCAAGCGACTTTAGTGTCTATGTCTTAGTAGTTAAGGTGTATACTGACCGTTTCCCGTCGCTCCGCCGTTAGCTCGGGCGGTGGAGGCTCTTCAAGCTGCAAGCGACTATAGCCCTAAAGTCATAAACACTAAGGTTGTCAATCCGTTGTATTCCGTTACTCCAACTAGTACAATCACGGTACGAAGTTTCGGTTGCCCAACATCGAGCGCTGCAAGCGACTTTAGTATCTATGTCTTAGTAGTTAAGGTGTATACTGACCGCTTCCCGTCGCTCCGCCGTTAGCTCGGGCGGTGGAGAGCCAGGGTCGGTGGAGAGACTCTCCGAGCTGCTAGTTAGCGAGCTCGCGCTGGCCCATAGCAAGGCGCTCAACAAGTCACCTGGAATAGAGGATTTATTAGAGAACAAAGAATATAAAATGAAAATGAAATGAAATGAAAGAATAAAGAATGAGTCTTAATTTGTTAATTCTTTGCCAGGTCCTCACGCACGATACAGGTTAGCCTAGTGTAAGGACCAAAGGTCCTTGATACCCTTTTATTTTTTTATTAATCTTTATGATACTCACGGTTGTTGTCGTCGTGGGTGGGGGTGGAGGGTGTCGCGGGGCTCGAGGCCCCGCCATTCACCCCTCCGGGCGGTGCCGAGCCGTGAGCAGGGACATCAGGACCACCTGGAAACAGAAGAAAGAAAATCACACTCGGTTCCGCCATGGAGAGCCACCATCATCATTTCAGCCAATAGACGTCCACTGCTGGACATTAGAGGTGGGCGTTGTATGAACGAACCGTTTACCTAAACTGTTTTTTGTACGTGAACGATTCAACTAGTTTATAGTTCACAGATAAACTAGTTTATTCGTCGACTGGTTGACGAGTCCGTTGTCGTGTCGCGAGCGTCTGGCCGTTCGTTCACGTTCACTACTACCCGTGCGGATAAACGCTGGGATTAGAAATGGCGGACCGACGAGTCGGTACCATCAGCATACTAAGTACCTACGTAAAATTATAATTAAATATAAGTAAACTGAAAAATCGTAGAAAATATCGTTAACATTGAAAATGTTTTGTTATTTTATTAATTCAAATAATATATAAGTATGTTTTATAGGTTTTATTATTTTGTAAGTAGTATTTTTTACTGTATTTATGTAAAAATCTATGAAAAAAATTCAGATTGCGATAAATTCTTTTTCCCTAAAAAGAAATTGTTTATAAACAAATAATAATTTATAATTATCGCATTTATAAACGAATTTGTACTCGCAAAACTATAGGTACATTTATTAGCGGTCCGCCCCGGCTTCGCCCGTGGTACATACATAGCCTATAGTAATGAGGAATAACGTACCTTTCTAACAAAATATGACAAGACTAACGAAAGGTTCAAAACCACGGAAAAAGTAGCTCACAATTTTTTATTAAAACGCAGCTTTTTTTTGTCAGTCTGTACCCACGTATAGACGCAAATAGTGTGCGAGCGAGAGGTAAATAGTTGCGCCGCCATTTCTAATCCCAGCGTTTATCCGCACGGGTAGTACAGACAGAGTTACTTTCGCATTTATAATATTAGTATGGATTTATGAATGTCAAATATTATGTAAGCTACCGCTGATTCGGAAAGTTGATTTCTACCGAGAAGAATCAGCAAGAAACTCAGTAGTTACTCTTTTCAAATTATAATCATTACAATTTTCATTCTGTTAATAATTAAAAAAAAACATTATTAAGATTACAGTTACAATATGATAAACAATGCTTCTATCGTTTAGATAATCCTCCTGTAAACAGAAGAAAGGGCACGCATTTGTTGCATGTGTTTATGGGCGGCGGCAATTGCTTACCATCAGGTGATCCGCCTGCTCGTCTGCTACCTATCACATAAAAAAAAACTTAAGACTCACCACAGAGGCCCGGCGCCCAGGCACAGCGAAAAACACTCGGCGTCAGAAGCCGACAAAGCCGACCGCTTGCTGCCTGCGGCGCTCAGCGACGCGCCATCACCGCTGCAACAAACACCATAAATAAATAAATAATAAATAAATAAAAAATAATAAAAAAAATAAAGCATGTTTAACAAATGTTCAGGAGCCATACGTATGAAGAGGAACGGCAACAGATGCTGAATGACTGGAACAGGAACGAGATAGGACCAGTATACCATCAAGAGATGGTCAACTCTGCAGAAGGTTTTCGACGGTTGCGTGCGTTTGCACACAAAAGGCTTGACATTATGAAGGAGTTCGTTTGATGTGGAACTGCCCGGGCGCGAGTCGCTTGTGCTGTGGTGTTTCACGCCCCATTTGGGGAGAAGTGACATTGAGATGGGCTAAGACACAGACTATGTAGGGAGTGAAGAAACGCACCGAGGAAAGAGCCCTTAGCAAGTACCTAGTGAGTATCCCAAGATTCGGTCTGTATGCCGAGACGGTAAGCAATGACCATGGGCTGGTGGAGATGTTAAGGATATCCGTAACCGAAATTATCGGATATCTGATATAAAATATATCCATAACCGTAACTATCGGATATCCGATAGGTATAAATATTTTTTATATCGGATATCCGATAGTTTCCGTAACCAAAATCGAAAAAGTCTGATATCCGATATAAAAAATACCCGTAACCGAAACTATCGGATATCTGATATAAAAAATATCCGTAACCGTAACTGAAACTATCGGACATCCGATACAAAACCTAAAATTCCCTAAAAATTTTATATCCGTAAAGTACTGATATTCCGAAATAGCATTTTCATATGCCGGATCTTAGCCTACTCGTATTATCAACATACAACATACATGAAACGTACAAACATACAAAAACATTTAATACAAACATAACTATCTCATAATTCCATAAAATTCTTGAACAAATGTTTTCGACAAAACTACAATATCAGATAATTGTTTTATTATGTTCTGTGTTTACTATGTCTTGTGTGTTGAATTTTATAGCAAAGTCTTATATAACGCCATATAAAGTTATCCATTTTAATTACTATTTGTACAGGATGTTTCAAATGCAGTGCTAACTTTTATGTGATAGGTGGCAGAGGAGCAGACGGATGAACTGATGGTAAGCGATGGGTACAAAGTTTTAGAAAGGCTAGTATTTAATTGTTCACCGAATTAAGTGCACACCAAAATGATTAAGTGTGCACCAAAATTATTAAGTGTGCAACAAAAAAGATTAAGTGTGTACCAAAATGATTAAGTGTGCACCAAAATGATTAAGTGTGCACCAAAATGATTAAGTGTGCACCAAAATGATTAAGTGTGCACCAAAATGATTAAGTGTGCACCAAAATTATCAAGCGTGCACCAAAATGATTAAGTGTGCAACAAAATTATTAAGTGTGCAACAAAATTGCTTATTTAGTATCCAACGTTTTCCTTTGTGCTATGGAAACCAGAAGCAACGGAAGCACCACAAACACCCAGAACCAACACAAATATCTGTTTCATCAATAAACATTTATGTTGGTGCGGGAATCGAACCCGCTACCTTTGCGCTCAAACCACTGCGCTAAATGGGTTGTCAGATGTCTAAGTATTATGATAGCTCATATTTGAACACCCTGTCTTCAACACATGTAGCAATTTATATTAATTAATCCTTGTATATGAGGTGATATTAACATATTGTTTATATATAGTTAAACAGGAAAATACGCAGTACAAAATGCCATACAGTATAATACAGTATAATGTCCATATACGAAGTAAAGGTTTTTATCCTGTTACCCTAACATTGATTGGTATTGGCATAATTAATTAAGGTTTTCTAGTATTGAGCCGAAGCGCGGCTTTTCCTTGCTCAAAAGAGTATTGAGTATGGAAAAGCCGCGCTTCGGCTCAATAGTATTGAGTAAGTTTCGCCTTCTACAGTTGCGGTCATATAATTAAGAACGATTTGAAGTTCTAGGAGTTGCTTTATTTAAATCGTGTCTTACGTAGAGATGTGTACCTTCTGAAAAGCAACTAGTTACTGTTATAAAATAGCCCTATCAATAGAGCAACGTGGCTTAGGAATAAAGAATAAAATAGTTTTTTTTTTATTGACAATTCATTTTATTTTATCAAAGTAACACATTCAAATAGTACTGAAGATGGACAAATAATTAAGAACGATTTACTAAACTGCTCGGGAATTGATTTGTATGACACTTACATTAAAAAAAATTACATCAAATTGTAGCGCGGATATTTTAAAAGGCATTTAAATAAATCTTGTAACTAAAATTAATAGTTAATAGCATATCCACGGCTTTTAATTACAGCTTTACACCGGCGAGGCATTGATTCTATTAATTTTTGACATTTCGCAAGAGAAATAGAGTTCCATTCCTCTAAAAACACGTCATACAGCTCTCTTAAATTTCCATACTGTGTATTTGACACCTTTTTTTTCACTTCGAACTACAAATAGGGTATTTGACTAATCTCGATATAGTAAAAAATATTTATACTTTTCCAAAATACTGGTAAATGAGAACCAATGGCCAACATTTTCAGTTAAAAATATAACGTCTAGCTGGTTTATGAGCATTCAAAGTTTCATGGGCAAGTCTATTTTTAAAGTATAAAATTAAAAAAAAATATATATATCATCGAACTACCCGTACATTTTTCACCAACTTTTATTATGAAACCATTTACATAAACGAAACATTTGATATAGCTACCAAACAAAATTTACTAGACGCGCATACAAGATACGGGCGTGTGACGTCACTTGCCTGTAGCCATTTGTATAGAGCGTTTTTGGGCTTGCCCAAAATATGTGCTCTTAAAGTTGTGATATCTCAGGTGATTCAAATCAGAATCGAGCAATTCTTTCAATAATGTTTCTTAAATTGAGAGGTCTTTTGATTAAACACATAATTTTTTTTTGTCAAATACCCTATTCTCTATTGGGTTTAGATCTGAGCTGTTAGCTGGCCAGTCTAAGACAGAAACTGATTGCGCTGTTAGAAAATTCTTTACAGTGTGTGCAGTGTGCTTTGGATCATTGTCATGCTGGAATGTCCAGATAACTGGGAGAACGTCTTCAGCATAAGGTAACATTGTTTCTTCCAGTATATTTTTATATTGGAACTGATCCATGTTACCTTCTATCAACTTTAAAGGTCCAACACCATGTCCAGAAAAGCACCCCCAAATTTTCACATTTCCCCCACCGTGCTTTAAAGTAACTTTCGTATACTTAGGGTCGAATGCTGTATTCGGGGGACGTCTTACGTATCGTTTTCCATCAGAACATACTCTGTTTATTTTCGTCTCATCAGAAAAAAGTACATTTTTCCACTGTCGCACTGTCCAGTTTTCATACTTTCTAGCGAATGCAAGCCGGGCTTGCCTGTGGCAAAGTTTTAACATGGGTACCTTTCTTGCTATCCTAACGTGCAATTTTTCTTCTACCAAACGTCTTTGAATAGTGCGTGCTGAAATAGCTGAAGGGTTATTTTCACCAAAATACTCTTTTTTCAGCTCATTAGACCCTTTAAAAGGATTTTGTTTTGCCATACGAACGATGTTTCGGTCATCTCGAGGAGTTGTTTTTCTCTGTTTAGGTACACGTGGAACATTTGAAGTAGTTTGATACGTAGCAAAATGCTTTACAGCATGGAAAACCATCGTTTTTGAACATTGAAGATGGTCGGCTATCTTTTTGTAAGACCAATCCTTCCGGCGAAGTTTTATTATTACTTCCCTTGTAGATTTATCACAACTTTTATTTTTTCCCATAGTTTTTTCATAAAAAGCTATCACTTTTAATCTTTTACAGCACTAAATGGCGCCAAATTATTCAAAAAATAACAAATCGACTGAGTGTTCTTTATTTAAATTTGAACAAAGGTATAAACTATTTAGCGTTCTTAATTACCTACGTGACCAGCCAGTAAATAGAAATACTATGTTTAGAAGTAGTGTAAAAAGTTTTTCTATTTATTTTTAATTTAATCATGTGTATCAATTAATACAGTGTTGTTATGGATTTTTTTACGATACCGGGAGAAATAAAAAAAAATGCAGGCTACGAGTTTCGCGGTTTAGCTTTTAAAAATCTTCCCTTTATATCAGCGTTCTTAATTATATGACCACCACTGTATGTCGAGTCGACTTCATGAAACATCACATACATCACATACACTGATCTGACTCTGAGATAGGTAGCTCAAGCACCTGTGTTACAGATATCAGAACCAACAGTGGGATTACAAATATATACATATAATACTTTTCTTTTGTATGTTTGTACTATGCGGGGATCGCACCCGTAACCCTTGGCCCAGACTCAGCATTCACTACCACTGAACCAACCGGGTCGTCAAAATCAAATTCAATTTTCAAAATCTATCTTCAAACATGAATAAATCAGAACAGTATAAAATGCTACAGCACTCGAAAGAGCAACGTTACTAATAAATAAAGTTGTGCGCATCGTCCGACCTTGACAATACAAAACAATTTCTTGATCGCGTGTCATTGGCGAGTGTTGCCAGATTGGGTATTGTACCCATTTTTGGGTAAATTTTTCCCATTGACAGCATCACGTGGAAGGTGGAAGGCACGGTATCCGGACTATACCCAAAACTGGAATTCAATACCAAAAAAGCTACTACAATGTTGCTACTGCAATAAAATGATCGTACCATAGTATACCCCTTTTTTCTAAAACACTCGCTGATGTAATTTATTTATTGGTAATTGTGATTCTATAATTAAAAAAAATATTTTTATTAACTTTTTTTTGCGGCCTCCACTCAACTCCTACGTATAGTCCGAGGCAAGAAAGTGTAGTTATGACCTTGAGTGCGCAGAACCAATTTTAATAGGTAGTCTTCTTTTTTACAAGTGCGCAAAATACGGTCATCGCTATACTCTCGTGCCGCCGCAATACTAATTAATTTATCAG